>WYDI02027131.1:0-54283 GCA_009867235.2 Psittacus erithacus | reverse complement strand
CCTTAGTTACTGGGCTGTTCTTATCTCAACCCGTGGGAGTTGCATTCTTTCCATTCTCCTCCCCATCCCTCCGGGAGCAGGGGGGAGGAAGGGAGGCGGGGGCGTGAGCAAGGGGCTGCATGGCTCTGAGTTCCCAGCTGGGCTTGAACCACAACACAGGTAGGGAACAAGAACACCTCGCTCACTAGCCCTATGTCTGAAGGACCCCAAAATCACTCAGACTTTGTTCATGATTTGACCAGGCTCCATTTTGAAGTCAAACACACACACATCCCCAATTCCTATGGGAAAGCTACTCCAGACTTTCTGTCTGCCACCATATTTCAGATACAGCAATTATTATCTAGTCCAAGGAATTTTACTAGTTGCTATGCTTATACAAAAATGGAGGAATTGTATCTGGTCCATCTTGACACAAATGTTCTAGAAAGAGAAGGTGGTCAGGGGACAAGACAGAGAAACAAGTTACTCTTTCCTATGCTGACTCTAGAATAATAGTATTATGAAAGACAAATAAGAAACACTGAGACATCTACATGAGAAATACCTGGCACTTAAAAACCATAAAGGTGCTGCTTCAGCTGCTTGTAAGTGAATTAATTTTTTTAATACTAACTACAAAAAGAACTTAAATAGAGGAACCCACTACATTACATGAATATTCATTGTGGTTCTTAGTTACTGTGACAGTTACCTTGTCAGCTGAAATTCAGATTGTACTAGGACATCAACTACTCACAAAGATATCAGTGCTGTCTTCAGTTGAGAGAACACTAACAGTCCCTGTGCTTTTCTCTATTTTAAGTGCTAGAATCATTAACTCAGTTTTTACTGCAATTTAACAGTGAACATTTGCCCATGGAACCAGCTAAATTCACAAAGAGGTTCACTGCAAGAGGTTGGACTCGTTAATGGCTGAAACCCTGCGAATTTACCATGACCATGTCATTTAAGCTATTTATACATTTTTCTAGAATTAGTATTTATGAGCTAGGTTACAATTTGTCCCCGTATACTTAACCTTTCACTCCTCTGTGTCTATAGTGCATCCTTTGAAAAGTACCTGTATAATTTATTGTGACACCTCAGGCATGTCTGAGGCAACCACAAGGTACTTAACACAATCACTGTCCTATTTATGACTAGTTCAGAGAATCACACTTAAAAACTATGTAATTGCATTGCAGTGAGATTTAAAATAACAGAATCATAAAATACCAGGTTGGAAGTGACCACAAGGATCATCTGGTCCAACCTTTCTTGGCAAAAGCACAGTCTAGACAAGATGGTCCAGCTCCCTCTCCAGCTGAATCTTTAAAGTATCCAACACTGGGGAAGCCACCACTTCCCTGGGGAGATTACCCAGTGGCTGGTTGTTCTCAATATTATAATATTATCTCAATATGATAATATTTTAAAGGCGTGCATTTTTTTTTGTCATCTGTCTGCTTGAGCTTATTCATAAGATACTTTAACATCCATTTTATACTAAAAAAATATTCTGAACTCTTTTCTAAAGGAGGTACAAAGAAAGAAAAGCAATTACTTTACCAAGGAGAAAATTGCAGAATGAAAAATACACCAAAGACAGGAATCACTGCTTCAACTGAGAATTTTCTGTAATTCACAAAAATGATGCTTTACAGCTCTAAAATGGTCCCTTATCTCTGAACTTCCCCAACTGTCAAATCAGATATGGCAGGGATTTTGAAAAGTTCTATTCCAAGAAGATAAGAAGGTGAATCGAATACAAGTACATTAAATGCTCTCAGCCTCTATTAATTTCCCAAATAGAGAATAGATCTTGTAATTCAGAGTTCCTATAATATTTACTTTGTTGTAAAGAGATTGTATGTGTTTATATAACATATACAAAACGTTAAAGTACAACATAAAACAGATTACTTTTTCTAGCCTAAGCTTGATAGCATCTAAAGATTAGATATAAACAACTTTAACAACCCTGTTCCACGATACAGCATTTACCACTAGCATTTCTAGGTCATGCACAGCAGTACTTGGAAGACAGAATACACAAAACGTAACACCCCTGAATTAGCATACTGATGCCTTTTTTTTCCCCATGTGCATCTACATGGGCATTAGGATGAAAGGAAACCTCAAGAATTAGTTAATAAAATCACTAGATTACTTATAAATACACCATACTGACACAAAATGTGTATTTTATTTTCATTCACTGTGACCTACTTACAGGCAGAACTCAGTGAAAAAAGTCTATTACACCCACAGAGTCAATAGAGTCAATTATGCAGCCTTCATTCTGACAAAACTTCCACGGATTTTTACATAAAATGCCTGTATTTTCTCAGCCAAGTGCACAACTACTGTAGTATCTTTACACATAAATAAGCAGAGATAAAGGAGAAATTTTGACTGTATTGAGATTGATAGGATTTTTGCCACCAATTTCAATGGAGAGAGATTTTATCAGTGGTGCCCAATAAGGTGGAAAAGTCAACAAATCAAAGGGCTGTTCCCTGCCTAAATAAATGGCTTTTTAAAGTCACTGAAGGCCTTTCAAAGCCTAGAAAAATATGTGAGATGAAGCACGGTTTCATACAAGCCTTCCAAAACACTGTATTTTCACTGATTACAAATACCCTTCTAACACATGCAGCTCCCACATCTGTCAGTAGGTTGAACACATCTCAGTACCTTATTTCTTCTGTGTCATAATTCTGGAGTTGTAACAATCATCATTATCCCTTCTAATCTTCCTTCTGATACCATTCTCCACCCACATGTATAAATCAACCCTCCTTCTGCTCTGCAGGTGTATGACCAGCCTAATCGCTCTGAACCTACAAATGACTCCTGTGCAGTCACAAGACAGAAAGTTTAATCTTGTCCAATGGTCTCTTGGTACAGTGCATTAGTAAGATTAATCTCTGATCTTGAGAAACCAACTAAACTGCTGTTTCACCATCACCTAAGCTCCAAAGCTTTTTAGCAAGCTTTATAATCAGCCTATAAACATACCTTCAGGGGGAAACGTGTGTGACAAAGGAAATAAACTATTAAGATGCTATTAGTTCTCTCCGGGAATTCACACATAACATGTTGTTTTGTAATTAACCATTTCTGAATGTGGGACAATCTCTAAGTATCTGGGTTTTCACTAGAGAATAATATTTAAATATTAATATAGTAATATGAATACTTTACATAGTATATTCCATGGAAGTGGCTTTCAAGGTATGTTTGCATTTAAAAGCCATTGAAGATCACAATGAACTAGGTCAGAAGCTACTAGTTTAAGGTAGAAACCATATTTTGGCTTGAACTAAAAAAAAAATATCATAATATAAGAACAAAAATAAAGCCACTTTCCTTAACCAGTAATCAGTTCTCAATTCAAGAGGTCAAATTCAAGTTTATTGCTACTTGGAATTTCTTGTTAAAACAGAAAGAAAAGGGTGTTGAACTTCTCAGCATCCCTCCCCTCTTACAGCAAGACTTTTTTCAACCATCTCTCCCTTTCCAAAATAGTTGCCATGTATCATATATACAGTTTAGATAACAGATTCCTATTGATGCCAAAAGTAACAAGCAGTAAGTATGCTGTTACTGGACACAACATACAGATACTGTTTCAAGGTATTATTTTCTTTACTACTCTGAAGTTTAACATACATTTTGAAATCTGTTACTTCAACCTTAAGAAATGGAAAAACAAGAGGTGTGTATATATAATAATAAAAATAGAGTGCAGATATCCCCATTAAAAATGGCATACGCATGGTATGATTAGAAAACAAGCAACTATAATACAGGAGGTTGTGGGTGCAAGAAGGAGCTGCATTAAACAGGAAAAACTCGATCACACACTAATCTCTCTACTTTTAATATACCTGCTCATCCTTCTCTGCATTGAGCTTAGAGCGGAGCACAGCCCAGAGAAATTCACTGTTTCAGCATCGCCAGAACCCCAAAAGACCGTGAAAAATGTTATCTTAGGAAAAACAATACATTACAGCAATTGTAAACACGATGGAGGAAACAGCACAGACCAAGATTTCACATCAAAATCTCTTTCTGGGCATTTTGCAATATCAAATTAAAAAAAGCTCTCAAAACTTTTTGGGGAAAAGGCTGCATTTTATGAATCGTTACTGAAAGTAGGTAATCTGATAGACTAAAGTGCCTCTTTACACCAAAGGGGCAGTAAGATTCCTGTCATCTATTTGGTGGGCAATGTTAAGATTTTATAGAAGACTATAAATATTGTCTATTTTCCCAAGCAGTGGTGAAACACAGGTCTAAAACCATTACACTCAGTTTTGATACTTAACACAAATACTCATAATCTCAAATTCTGACACTGCTCAGCAACTAAGGCCTTTGTGGACCCCAGTGTGTCGATAGTACTTGCTGTGTTCCATATTAACAAAACTTCCCTGCTTTTGTAACATTAAGGCAACCTCTTGCTGTGCATATCTCCCTCTTTTCTCAGCTGGGATGGTAGGCAAGGCAGACACAAATCAAGCTAGAAACTGGGGCAGGATGATGAAGAAGGAGAAATCTACCTTTACCAGCTGACAACTTTCATGTAATAGGAGAATAAGTTGCACAGCAACATTCATGCTTCGTTTCTCAGATACCTTTGTGGCAGGAACAAGAAAGGAAAGACAAAAGCTAAAGCAAAATCATCTCAGATCAATGCACTGGACCACTTCCAATCTTTCAACTCTTTATTGCACAAAAGTGGAGACAACACTGATTTGCCTTCCAAGGAACTGTGCTGCAGGCTGTAAAGATAAGAGCTGGGTTTTCAAGCAGAAGTTTAAAAAACTGAATTCTTGCTTCCGCATACAATGTGTTTAGTGAAGTATTTCAGCCCAAATAAAAGCTATTACTGCTTCAGGTTAGACAGCAATTGAAATATCAAGGCAACAATACCCTTGCCAGATCTTGAACATCATGTTCCCACTCTTGAATTTAAGCCACAAGCATCCTAGCAAGCAGAAAGAGCAGCTAAGTGATATGAAGGACAGAAGAAGTGACTTTCCAAATGGGAAGAGCTTATAGCTAGGTGATGATATGAAGATCTTAAAAGAAAAAAAAAAAAAAAAAGCAAAGCAAAAAAAGAAGGAAAAACCCTGGCATTTGAAGGTTATGGAACATTTAGAACAGGGATATTACAGCAAGAAAAAAAAGTATCATCAAGAAAGAGCTTCATGACAGGAAGGTGCATTAAATTAAGAGTATTATCCCAAATGTTTTGCAGCAACTTGAATGGATTTTTGCATCTATCTAAACAAACCCATGAGGGAGTACTTTAAGAGCTACCTGATTCAGAAGCCTTAGAATCAAGCCATGAAGCTGGATATACAGTATGACCAAGCAAAATACATTGCCTTTAAATCTCTTTTAAAATGTCCATGGACATTCTAGCCCTCCCTTCCCTCTCCACTGTGAACAGGTATCAATGCAGCTGTACATAACAATAAAATAAAGGGGAAAAATCTGCTGGGAATTCTTGCAGAGCTAAAGTTAAGCTGACAGTAAAACCAAAACATGCTGTTTGTTTTATTGCCCGTATTTATTCAACTCACTTCTTTTCTTTATGCCCAGGTACTAGGTATACGGGTACCATTTGATATGTATGCAGGCATCATTCAAAGCCTACATTTTCTTTGTAATAAAAACTTTTGAACTTTTACTAATGTTCAATACAGGGATGGCTGATAGGAATCACAGCTGCAAACAGAATAGAGGGAGACTGTCAAAGGCAGAAACAAAATGCAAACTACACACTAGAAAGACTCAGAATTTACCAAGATCCAGTGACAGGTAAATCTTGGTGGGAGATGCTGGAGATTTATTGCTTCAGAAATTCAGCTACACACATACACACACACAAATCCCTGTGAGAAGCTGATCAGACATCTTTTAAATGACCTCTTTGCCCTTCATCTCTTACTTGTCTCTAGAGTGTTAGACAGCTGTGCAATTTTGAGCAACTGACAATAAGAAATAATGAAACCAGTATGAAGTTTTTTCTTCTTTTCCCAAATTCAAATTCTGTCACTGCCTTTTAGCAAAATTTCACTGAGACCAAAGAAGATTCAAGTCTTCACCAACCAGTGCTTAAACATCTGAGCACATGAAAACATTTTTCTTTTGGAGCCTGGAAGAGAAACCATTGCACTGCAGATAGGATCCTAACTTAGACACAGGTCAGCAGAACTTTGAAATCTTGTTATTTTTGAAGTCCAGTTGTTTTCCAACCAGGCTCCAGGATTTTTGGATCCCTGTTTGCCTTTGAGAATGAAGGCAGGCAGTAAGTAGGAAGGAAGAGATTGTATCTTTTAAAAAGTTGCCATTTCTGCAGCAGTCTTCTCTTGTACAAGACTTCTTTTACAAAGGGTGAATGTATTTATAGCTATGACTGTCTCACAGAACAAAAGCTCTATCTGCATCATGTATAAAAACAACCTTAGAAATTGTTAGGAATACTGTCCGGTTTTTGGATTATTCCCAGAATCTGTGCTACATATCCTATGTATTCTCAGAATATATTTTGCAGTATTTACATTATTACCCATTCACTGTTCATGACTGACAGTGACCTATATTTCACATAAGTTAAAGTCTGTGTAATATGCTGAATTAATTTAATATAATGAACAAATATTTTACATATATATGACAAAATGGTTGCATGAAGTGAGAATACATTTACAGTGACTATAAGAATTACAGATACAGTTCCACAGAACTCTTTCATACTGAAATATTCCAATACCAATATCTTACCTGTCTTCTTACATTTTCACATTCCAGCCACATATATTAATACTGTGCTTGTATCACTACAATTTTCTGGATATAAAGGAGGCTATCTTCATAATATGCTAACAGAAAAAGCATAATACAAAAAAAGCATAATACAAAAAAGATCTTAGTTCTACCCTAAAGGAGCATACGTGAATCCTGGCCTGATAAGAAATACACACACATTGAACTTATAAAACATAAGATGTTATAAGACAAAACTGGTGTTCAAAAATTATTATTACTTGGAGCAGAACATTACTTGTATCAAATACTATCAGTCTTCTTTTAAGACATCTGCTACCCAAAATAGAATACAGCATATAAGAAATCACTGCAAATAAGATGTACTAAGAAAAACAGATCTTAGTAAGTAATGAGGAGAGATTTCTAGATTTACCTATAGTAAGTTTTCAGATATACAGCAGAATTTAGCTTCATAGTACTGAAAGACTGCCATAGTACAGTATTCCATTACTGCATTAGCAATTAGCTTGTGTTTTATCAGTTATCCTTGAGAACAGTAGATGCAAGTATTACTGTGAGCTCAGCATTATGAAAGTACATTTACAAGGCTTAATGCAGTGAAAAGCCAGAGTACAGCAGCAGCATTAAGGCAGAACCGTAGCAAAAGGAATACAGATGCCAGTGACAATATGGTGTACAATTAATACTTATCATTAGGAATATTCTCACAAACATAGTGGTATTCATAATAACTCCCATTTCCAAATCACTGATTTAAAAATATGTATGGTACAATATAGACCATAGAATTACTCCAGTTTATATAAATTGACTGCTTAAATGCAAATATGCCCCTTGGATATTTACAGTTTACAGCTCTGTGCAAAGCAATTAAATGATTCAGTCACTACATTTTAGAGGAAAAGCAAAAGGATTAACAAATGTTAGTTGAAAAATATTTTCATCACACTTTCCTAGGATTTTAGCATTCAGAAAAGAGACATTCTCTAATCACAGCATTTTGTCCTACTGCTGCAGATAAAATAATTTAAGGAGTACATAATTATATAGTACCTTACCCTTTCTACCGGTGAACCATAGCATGCAATGACGAAACATAGCAGTGGCAGATGGCATTGGTGTTAGTAAATGTGAATAAAAAGATAATAGCAGAGAAATGGTCACTGGCAGACAAGACACAGAAATGTAGATGAAATGAATGCAAGCTGGTAAATCTTGAAGCAAAGCTCCACCGTTAAGCCAAATGCTGCCTCTAGTCTCCTCTTAACTGAGCATTAAGTTCTATTTGGATACAAATTGCAACCTTTAGACCAGTCTTGATTCTCTTCATACAGAAATGCATAATTGTATCTTGATAACGAAGATCAGAAACGTTTCGTAAGCGAAACCCATGATCAGAAGCCCATTACTTTCTCCCCTCGAGTGATTTATTCTTTACATCTTTAATCTCCAAATCCAGCCACAGCTACAGTCTCCTATCTAGCACATATGTATCCACTGCAGATGTAAATCCCTGCCTAACCTGCAGCACCCCTGAATCCAGAATGTTCTCAGTGTGCTCGTTCATGCTGCTCTGTTGCCAAACATTTAAAATCATCCATCAAATACAAGTGGAATCTATTACAAGAAAAAACAATCTCTTCTTTCAGCTCACCCTGAAAATGGAAGGTTTTCTGATCAACAGTTATTGTGAAGGTGCTGTCGTCCTCATCGTCTATACCAATCACAGCTCCCTGTGAAACAAAGAACAAAATCCTGATAAGGCAAGCAGTGACATCAGCAGCATACACTCCACTACACCACTGGAATTTAAAAAGCATTGACAAATTAGAAGCAAACTGAATACAGTAAAGAGCAAAAAGATTCTCTGCTTAGCCATAGAATTTTTAGTTGCAGAAAAAAACCCTCCAGTAATTATTTGTAAAACTGTGATGTTCTGGATAATAATATGCATCTTTTGTTTTTGTAATGGAGGTGGCTTTACACTGCAGCATCATCAGAGCAAACAATTTTCTACAACATTCCAACTTATATTTTGAAGAACAGTGGGGAACAATATTTTGTAAGTACTTTCCATGTATAAAAACACTAATTCATAGATAATCTACAAAAAGCAGCTCTTGACCTGATTTTATCTACCAGCCTATAAAAACATAAATCATTCTAGCAGGATGAATGTGGCTCATCACGTCATGTCACTGGTACACTGCATTATCTAATTTTCAGTCCCTAAGGAAATATTAACAGTAAGTCATCAGGATATATCAAAAGCAGTTAGCTTTGTCTTCTAATTCCTCATGAATTATTAGAAGGAAATGTAAATAAATTATAAAGGCCATCCGCACTTAACTATTTACAACTGTATCCACATCTCCATTCCTGCCTCCCACCAAGAACTTAAAAAATAACAGTTTCACTCAGGAGAAGATGACACCGAAAAAAGCTATTTCAGGCCTTTGCCAACTCCATGATAACATTTAGTTCAAAAATCACCAATGGATTTACTCAGTTTCTCTTCTTCTACAGAAGATCCTCTAGTATGAGGATCTGTTTTATCCCTCTCTCTCCCATAAAACAGACAGGCACTACTGGAAGGTGCACATACTTAAAGGCTAAATTCTGCCCTCACTGTCAGAGTAAACAGCATGTAACAGTAGCAGGAGTGCCTGAGAGTCAGTTCCAACAAGTGCTTAAATTCATTCCGTCAAGTATCACACAGCAACTGCAGAGTAGGGGGTCAGGTATGTATCAGCCTACCCAAAATGGAAGAATTCTTCTGGTACATACTTACAGACAGAGAGATCTGAATCAAATTTATTCATATATATTCTTTATAGCCCATGTATGAGGTTTCTGGCCAATGATACCAGCTCATATATGGCTGGGACTATCACAAGCACCACAAGTCAGAGTGGAAGGAACAGGTCCTATTTAAGAACTGCACCAACTATATGCAATCCCAGGATATACAGAAGTAGAGGATACTGCCAAACTGGTTTTTCTTCCCTTTGCTGCCAAAAATGTGCCACTTCTCCAAATGAGTATCTTCCATATAGGCTGTTAAAGGACAACTCTGTGATCACTATAAAAGAAGCACCTAAAAGTGTACCCCAGCCAGCACAATTCCAAATACTTTTAGTGCCAGGATATAACAACCAGATGACTAGCCATTACATTTGGGGGCTGTTTGGTACCAATGCAGTGTCCCAGTGACATAACACGATGGGCCAGATTCATTTTGCCAGAACGATACTTTATATATACCAATAGATAAAAATGCCTGGCATTTTCAGTACATGTTTTGCTGCTCAATAAATCAGGAGATCCCTGCAAGTTCTACAGTATCATTCTCCTCACCAGCTGTATCAAAAATGTCTAAGCCAGACGCTAAGAACACAACCAAGATATTGTCCCCAGAGAACACAGATAAAACTAACATAAAGGCTAAAAAGTTCAGATTAGTCCTGTCTCCATCCTCAGTGGTGGGAGGAAACTGAGGAGCAGGAAGAGCACACCACTGGCTGTGATCTCAACACAAAGCTCTGTAAAGTGCACATGCTCTACTTGCAATGCTGAGGCAGTCTGAGCGTAAGCATAGAAAATGCTTCTGTTGTCACGCAGATGATAAATATGAAAAAGTAAAACTAGACTGTGAAAGTTTGTGTTTTCCAGAAAACTTAAGCATAGTACAGATGACAGATTCCTCCATGAACACACCTTTCTACATGCACCATGCCAGTCAACAAAAGAATTTGAAGATGAAACTTCAGGCCTATGAAACAGGTATCAAGAGCAAAAAGGTGAGGAACAAGCTGTTAAAAAACCATTCAAGAAAAAAAGGAAGTATTTAAGTCAAATTGCTTAAATTACATGTTTGTTTACATTCACACCTACAGTTAAAAATCAACAATTACTCTAAACAGAAAACCTCTCTGATAGAATTTCAGACCGCAGAGGCCCATCTGTTCAGCTATTGATATCACTGTCATCTGCCAGAAGAGCTGCTTTACAAAAGCAGAAGAAAGATTCCTTCTACTTTCACAAAAGAACCACACACACATTCAGAGAAGGGATGGGGGAAGTCAGCAAACTCCAAAGAGTAATTTGGGGTGGGAAAGTAGCAGATGTAAGAAGAAAAAGGGATTGTTTTATGTAAAATACATATAAAGATGGATCATGCAATACTGAACAGATTGTTCACTTTTAGTATTTCCTAAACTGACAGGCTGAGGCCAACCCCCACACTGACAGGCTTACAACACTACTAAAGCAGGCATGGTTTTTAAAACTGAATTTTTCTGCACAGTGCAAAAAACATCCTCATGAATCACTGGGAATGTCATGTTTTAGACAGCAGTTTGAGTTTACATTACCTTTAAAGAAAATCTAAATTAAGATATCAATACACTAACTTAGGCAAAGTACAAAAGTCATCTGGAATCCAAAATAATGGAGATTCTCTATCTGAGCCTCAAAAGGCTACAGGTACTCCTTTATTAGGCCCACAGAAAGACTAGAATGGAGTAACAACAGATGGAAGGAGTAACTAGAAGAAGCAGAGTTCTGCCGCAACACTAATCACCTTATGTGTTAGATCACAAATCTCCTTCCCTATACTCTTCTTACTTCAAGACTCAAAATGCTCCAATTCATACCTATCATGCTCCTGACACCTTCCCCCTATTTACATCACCTTTACACAAGACTGATGCATGCTGTAACCAAAGATTCTATGAATGGGAAAAAATACAGAAAAAGGACTTGTGCAAGAAATAGTTTTGGTACGTGCATGACCACAAGGTTGAAACTGGCCATGTGCAAAAGACATCACAGCATTTCTACCTCACTTCCGTGTCATTTCAAACTACAACAGCACCACTCAAGGTTAAATGTCCCAAGCCAGAGTGCCTCAAACAGGTAACACTCAGCTCTTCCACTCTGCATCTTTTTACCTCTGTTTCCCCAATTTGTACTCCCCCCAGGTTCAAAATGTTGCCTGCTGCACTCTTCCTACCCTTTCCAGTCCTCTGTTTCACTAAGTTCAAGTACAGTCAAGTAGCAGGCCTAAAGAGTGTTCCACTGGCAGGAGGAAGAACACAGTAAGAGAATAAAGGCGAATCAGGACAGAAGAAAAGAGTTTTGCAATGACTTCTGTAGGTACAAAACATATATACATATGTATCTCCACACTCAAAGAAATGAGAACTGCAAAGCAACATTTCATAGCATGCCACTACTAACCCATTTTACTGTCATAAAATGCTTTCTTATACCATGTATAAAATGTACAGTAGAATGTTTTTATACAATATTTAAAATTATAGATTATAATTAGCCCAGCAGGTCACTTGACCTCTGATGTTTTCTTTCTTCAAATACTTTCACTATTTCAGTATTTTGCTGAGTCAAAAATAGAGCCAAACCTCAAAAGTCTCCTTGCAGTTCTCTCCATTAAGCCATATTACGCACAGTCATTAAGTAGTGAATAAAACAACACTTACTCTGAGTCTAACACACCCCCGGCGTGATCCTCTCATCATTTTGTCTTTTGACTGAAACAGAAAAGAAACAGATCACTGGATTAACAAATACAGTAAGAATAAACAAGAAGAAAGCCAGTTATTCAGAATAACTGAGAAAAGCATTTTTGTATAATGTTTTATTAACTGATTAAATGAGATGCAACTTCTGTTACAAAACAGGTTAGTTCTCACACAAAAAGAAGTACACTACCATGGTATGAAAAAGTAAACCTTCAAAAAATAATACAATCCCACTTCAAGGAGTTTTGTAGATACCTTGAAAGAATGTTTAGAGGATAATAGTCCACACCCTTGTAGAATGTCAAAAGAAGTGAAGAAGAAAGGAATTAGGAAATACTAACAATTGATAGTATTCTGATTTAAATCTTCCTCCTTTCTCTCCTACTCTCAGAAAAGTGTCCAGATAACAAAGAACAGCTGTGCAGGCAGAATTGTACTAATGAAATCATGTGTCTGCCAAAGTTTCCCAGATTCATACCCTTTTCACACATATACAAATTTAATGTTTAGGTAGGTTTCTATATCTGCTTCCAGGACAGTACTGCCTGCTTTCATTACAACAGGTAGCAAAGCTATGTTTATAGCCATTCAAGCAGTAAGAGCCCATACAGAAAACAGGATTCCTATGTCCATGACCTGGGATCAAACCTGCAGACTAGCCTACCTTGCTGCTAAATTACTGAATCTCTTCTTTAGTATCTGTTTGAAGTACTGACAAGGGAATTCAAGGGGGAAAAAAACCCTCAAACACCCAACCTCCCACTCCCCCAAGCAGGCAATTCTAAACAGCCAACTCACTGCTACCTTGAAACTGTGGTACCTCGAACTATCAGCTATTCCCAGCACTGACTCTGGTAGATTTATCAGTAACTTTCTGCTAATGTCATTCGTGTTGCTGGGCAATAGTGGCAAGGCCAGGCAGCACACACACACAAACTTCTTAAGATAAAGAGAAAAGGAAAACATTTTGGTCACCCTAACTACTCAGTTTTCTGACAGATGCATCTGTTTTATAAATGATAAATTACATGCAACTGTAACCTTATCTGCAAAGGTAGTCTTACTTAATAAAACCCATCTAATTCTTACCATTCAACTATTCAAACTATATTCTTTCAGGTCACCAAAACACAGCTATTACTGGAGTCTCATGAACAGATTGTCTTGCCATCTTCTGAAATACCTACTTCTTTCCAACAGTATCTTAACAGTTCCATCTAGATGATATATTGATGTGATTATGACCAGCCCTATTTTCACCGAAGCCATTAGACAGTAAAATCTTACTGGCAACAATGAAAAAAAAGAGACAGGAATGAGAAGTCTTAACAGCAACAAATTGTTCTTCATCTGCTACATATTTGAGATATAGCTACAAGGAAAGAATGAAGCAGTCACAGTAAGTCATACTCACTAAAGATAATTTAAAAATATAGCAGTCAGCACTTCAAATAATGTTTTTGCTGCTCTCTCATTCAATTCAGTCTCTAATTTATCAAAGTTGTCTTCTGAATGTTAGAAACCAACAGTATTAATCTACTTGTTTTCACATGAGTATAGGATAGCTGGTCAAAATAAATAGAAGTGAAGACCAGCATTGCATCCATAATGTATTCTACAGATACATAACTTCTTTGTAGATTTCCTGAAGGAAAGCTTCTGCATAGGGAAGATGTAGGATTCAAGAAAGGATCTAGAAGCAAAGTTACTCCAATAATTTCCTATCAGAAATTGTATATGCTTGGGACACACCTCACTAGAGGTACACTATATATATTATACTAGAGGTACACTATATATATATTATACTAGAAGTACAGAAAATAAAAGATACACCTTTTTTTTCTATATTCCCTGCCTTGAGAGTTCTCCTAAAACGGGAGCACACTACTGAGAGCCTATTACTCCCTCTGGTGGTTTTAAGAACAAATATTGGCATAATCGTAACAGGAAAGAAAATAACTGGACTGAGGATGCAGCTCTGCAGCAGCTGAAAGAAACCTACTAGGGGTCTGGCTGTCCTGATGGCACAGCCCAGGTCCCCCAGTATGCCACGGAAAGCACTCCCAGCTTGCTGAACACAGGTATGGAACCAAACCAGACAAAAAGCAAAGGCAGCAAGAGACATTCATTTTGGTTTGCTTTAGATACCCCAACCTGCTAAATGCAGGGAAGATGAGAGCTAGCCCTAGTGCAAGGGAGGGAATAACCCAACTGCTTTCCACTGCGCAGACTGCCTACCAGCTCAACTGCAAAAGATACCATAAAAGCTTTTCTTTTTTATAAGCCACATTTTAATGGAATGAAAATTAAGTTTAAACATCATAATGCAAAAAGTGTGCAAAAAGATTCACAAGATAAATCACAGGTTCAGAGTGTGATCTTATATACTTACAATTTTGCCGTCTTCAGACAGAGCTTTAATTGGTTAATACCAATTACAACAATATGGTAAATCTAATTCATTCCACCTAAGTGGAGTAAATCACCCATCATTCCAGTATCTGAACTCCCTGTGCACTAAAGCATGCAGCTATCACCACACATAGTGCTGTATTCTCTTGGCAAATCTTTTACTGACTGCTGCAGGAGAGTACTTTGAAACAGAACTCAGCTGACATTTTATATTTGCCCCTACCTACAAAAGTAAGACTTTATAAAACACACAATTCAGACAACTTCAACTTTCCATTATAGCATTACATTATACCCTTGGGTTGAAATTAGACATGGGTATGCAGTATGTTCTCTACTTGGTCAAGTATCCTTGGATAAATGAAGCCATCCCATAACTCTTTAGAGGAAGGATTCCATTTCACTAAAGAAAATCTCAAACAGCACAAAGGTATCTCTAAGCAGCTAATAAAAAGTCACATTCTACTTTCCCTCTGTACGTAAAGTTTTAATATGCAGCTATCTTTTTCCAGTCATCAGATTTATAACCAGACAAAATGACATTTTCAATAAACTTTCAGCACGCAGTGTACTGATTTTGATGATAATGGACTTGAATAGGTTACAAGCAGACATCAACATGAGATAAATTTTAGCTGAAACTCAAATAAAAGTCTGTAAAAATGAACAAAGCTATACAGTATTACTGCCTGGGGAATGTAGGTATCTCCCCCAAAATAGGGCCTTTACTGGTTTCTTTTTTACATCCACACAGTGAAGCTGATCAAATACAGAACTGATACAACATATAACATGCAACCTACAACTTCTTTGAACAATGAAAATAATGCCTGGGTCTACTAAAACCAAAACAAAACTAGCATCCTAACCTCCCAAAAGCCCTCAGCCCTATAGGGCTTTTGGGTTTTGGGTTTTTTAGCCATAGAACTACTATGATTTCATTTGAAATTAGCTGTTCCATGGGAATTTTAAGATTTCAGTCTAAACCCCAGCGGCTGGCTGCCTCCAAAACTCCTCAGAAACAAGTTCTGCTTGCGCAGAAGTGCACAGAACTTGAAGAGGTACATTTTTGCATCATACAGTGCTATCAAGGAAGTCTCTAACATAAGCCCACAGATGAGCAAAACCACTTATGACATTTATTTCCCATTAGGGATAAAGAACCTGGAACAAGCTCTGTTTATATAAACACTGATTTTTGCAGTTTAACTACATTTACCAGAGAAGCTTTAATTTGGACCACTTCCCACAGTAGTTATTCCTCTCTTCAAATGCTAAGGCGACCTTCCTTTTTCAAGCAGAAATAAACCCCAACAATTTGAAAACTACATGCTGTGCCCAGCCCACCATTCCCTTAGGTCCCAATGCAAGGTCTAGTCCCAGACAAGGACCTGCTTGGGCACAGGAACAGCATCTAACAGCCATGTTGTTTCTGTAGCTAAAGCTTTGACTTTTGTGGATGCAATCATAAAGCAGGAACCGAAACACTGCAGCAGGAACTGAGGATGCCACTGGGGCTCATTTAACCGCAACAGATGCCATGTATGTCTGAAAGGCAACAATTTCTGGTTCCTGACACAGAAAAGCATTACACTGCTTATAGGATCCTACAAGAAATAAATACGTGAGAGGCCTTAACTGGATCCAGGTGTAAAAGAGACAGCACAATCAATCAGCCTTTTCACCAAGACACATGGGTACAGATTAAACAGCTTTAATCTGCAGTAGGACTGGGTACCTGATCATCCTGTTGATCTTTTCAAATTTCTAAACACTGTAATTGCTATTAAAAGTTCATACTGAATAATTCTAAGCTGTTTTAAATAAAACTTATTCATTAAATGGTCTCCCTCATCTGACAATTCATTAGCTTGTTAGAGTCAACTTAAACTGCTCCATTCCCAACCTGCATTGAGGGAAGACTTCTAAATAGCCAGAAACCTTAAACTAAATTGTAATCTAACAACAACAACAACAATCTATCCTTTACATTGCTACTGGTTTTATTTTGCACACCTAATAAAGAAAATATCAAAAACATGCAATAGATGAGATTTTGTGGGTAAGCAAACAAGTTTAGTACTGAATTAGTTTCCTTTGGATCCAGTTAGCACGTATCTGTACTGGTCTGATTTGGCAAACTGCACCTATCTTGATTCAGATCCTACATGAGCACCCAACTATGCTTCACCAAATCAATGAAGCAGACAACATGGCTGGCTTTGAGAGGCCAAAGGACATGCAGTTCAGAGTGCTGGGACAAAATCAACTCATCAAATATTTTTGAACAAATATGAACAGGCACATTATGTTCATATTGATGAGCAATACCAATTGACATGCACTGCAAAGTGACGAACAAGTACTTGGAGACCTTAAAACCAGATCCATAGCCTAACGATGGAAAAGGAGTCCACTATTTAAATAATCCTATGGCAATTTATTCAGCACATCCAAACCTGTGATACGAAGTTAAAACCATGTACAAAACTCAGTTTAGCGTTGCGTATTTTTTATCCTGTGTCCATAAATTCAGAATTCTTTTTATTATTATACGTAGTCTGCTTATAGTTTTGTCTGTTTTTTCTTTGACTGACTGAGCTATTTGCAGCGCATGTGACAAATCAAGTTATTACAGGAAAAAGCGCCGCCTTGGCTGAGAATGGAAAGCAGAGACCTCAAAGGCAATGTTTATGCAAAAGCAGATGAGTATTTTCCTGTTTTCTTGGGATTTTTGCACACAGCTGTTGATTGAGAAACTGTATTTGGAAAAAGCAGCAAAACGCATTCAATTGAAAGTCTCTATTATAGGGGCACTGAGCCATGACCCCAGCTTCAGAGGCATCATTTAAGACCACGTCAACAAGATTTGTTTTGAGTTCACCAGCAAAGATTCATGAAATTTCTGCAAAATTGGAGTCTCCTTGCTCAACATCTGGGCTGTACAATCCACAAGCAGTTCTTCAACACAGCACAGTCAGTATTAAAGCTGCTAACTAGCAGCAATCTTTAGAGAGCGGAAGGAGACAAATATTTTTACACCACCACAACTACCTCCTCCCAATGACTGTTTTCACACAGATTTTGCTTCTGCAAGTATTCAACCAGGATTATGTTTTTAGAAGTAGCTTGTTGGAATGATTAGTAAAACAACAGAATATCTAAGCATTTAAATCATTTCCTCAGGCATTTACCAGCACAAGAACCATTAAGATGGTGAGGGGTTATCCAGTTTTGTTTCAAAACTAGAGACTATGGAGTTGTCATACATAACTATTTTGTCTTGCAACCCTCATTCACTATACAAGGCAGCTGTTTGCCTACAACATTTTGATCAGTTCTCCTTTCAGTATCACCAAATATAGAATCATAGAATAGTTAGGGATGGAAAGGACCTTAAGATCGTCCAGTTCCAACCCCCCTGCCATGGGCAGGGATACCTCACATTAAACCATGTCACCCAAGGCTCTGTCCAACCCAGCCTTGAACGCTGCCAGGAATGGAGCATTTACCACTTCTTTGGACAACCTGCGCCAGTGCCTCACCACCCTTACAGTAAAGAACTTCTTCCTTATATCCAATCTAAACTTCCCCTATTTAAGTTTTAACCCATTACCCCTTGCCCTATCAGTACAGTCCCTAATGAGGAGTCCCTCGCCAGCATCCTTATAGTCCCCCTTCAGATACTGGGAGGCTGCTATGAGGTATCCACACAGCCTTCTCTTCTCCAGGCTGAGAGTTAAAATATTTAAGGAACTGATCTTCCTATGTACTGGCCCTGGTTTTAGCATTGTTTGCACGGCTGTGCTAGTTCTGCTTGCTATTTATTATACAATTAAAGTATTTATTTAAAGAGCACACTTAAAACAAGAATTTAAATCAGATTTTCAACCTTGAGGGGTTCTCTGGATTATTTCTGCAGGATTCCCAAAGGTAATCAAGGCTATAGCTGATGTGTATTAAAGACAGCACTTCTGCCAGAAAACACAAACAAAAAGCAAATTGCATTCAACTCCCTCTTCCTCCCTAGCCATTTCTTTGTCTCCATGCTATCTTCTAGTACAATGCCAGCACACATTTTTACACTGACATGCGGAACACAAACAACAGAACAAATTCAGCTGAAAAAATAAATTATCAGAGTTATTTTCAGCTGGAGTCCAGCTCATGGAACAACTTTACAGCTCCTGTGCCAGAAGAAGGCGGAAATGAGCCACTTACAGATTCTTCTGCTAAATATTGTCTGTGCAGCCAACTACACACTGAAAAACCCACAAAGCTTCAGCAGACTTACACTTGTTACACCTTAAAGAGAAAACATCGGTGGATTCAAAAATCAAAGAATACTGAGCGGCAAAAAAAGAAGTCATTTGTCAAAACACTGGTCACACTGATCCAAAATGGTACCGACCACTTACCACAAAAGTAATTCATAAATTTAGATTTCATAAATTTATAACAATACATATACCTAAACAAATACAATTATAAGCTAATTTCTTTCTATTCTGAAAGAGAAAAAAAGCCCCACGAGCTACAGAAGTGAGAAAAAAGTGATCAACCTGGTATTGTAAAAAACCTTTGTGAAACACCTTGGAAATGCATGGAGAAACATTTGCATTCATACTTGCAAGTAGCGCTACTAGTGTTCACTGCAAAACAACATAGAGAGGAAGGAAAACACAAATGAAAACTGAAATAACTGTGAACATCAAATCAGCTTTTTTTTTTTCCTGACTCATACTTGATGTAAAATCTTTTGCCTTACTCCTTGAAAGTTCTAATTAGGTCAGAAATGCAAACTTAATTGAATTAATTTGCTTTTGATGTATGTATCCAAAAATGTATTTAGGTTAATATCTACTCATTTTACCAAAAGACAAACCATGCTAATTTAGATGCTCTGGGGTTTTCCCCCCTCCAAGTGCAATACTAATTTTGTTTGAAAGCTTATTCTACATTAGGGGTACTTTTCTGCAGCCTATTTTAAGTTACTACCAAAGGAACCTAAATACAACTGTACAAGGACACACCTATGAAGAGACCTATATGGCTGGATCTGGCTCTTACGGAAAGTTCAGTTGCATCAGAAGTTATTACCCTGCACTTTTCCACTGCTCCTCTGCCAAAGGTTAATTGGCCATTGAATCTACTGGAGCAAGTGTTTTCTTCAAGCACAGCTTTCTGGATTGGAATGGGCCAAGGAGCCTGGAGAGGAGATCAGCAAGTAAAAGGTGATCAGTCATTGGCAATCTCTCCCATCATCAAAACTGTTTCCAGATCGCAAGACTATACAGCTAAACTGAAACAATCCCAGCCTACCCCACCCATGCATTACACTCATACAGAAGGACCAGTTTCAGGTTCAAAAATTATTCAGTTATGCTTAGAGCAAGGCAATTATACAGCTTCAGACTGAAACTGGCTCAAAGGGGATGGAATATGTGGCGCAACGCACCTGATCAGAGATAAGCTTTCAATTCAAAATACAAGTCTACATATACTGAATCACAAAAAGCCATCTCCCCTCATAAATACAAAGGCAAATCTGGTAACATTCCAAATTAATGATGCTTATAAACTATAAACAGCTTTATAAACTATGAACAGCTTTATAAACTACCAGTCAGGAGTTATTACTCTAAAACTAAAAGTAGAGCTGAAAGAAGCAGTATCCCACCACCTTCTTAACGCTGATATTAGTACTTGTGAGGTATGCGGTCAACTGAGACTTGATCTGAATTGTCTTTCAACCCCTTGCTCTGACCCTGCAGCCCTATAAGTAATCAGGCAGCACACATGGAGCAGCATGCATGCTGAGGTATCAGCTCTTTTGGCAGCCAGTCTTTCAACACAATACACACCTTTAGGTACGAGAACGAATTCAGATGCCTAGAAAATGGCATAACAAGTACTTTACAGACATATGTGCAGAAAAGATAGCACATGGGTATGGAAAGCATTCTAAAGTAAATGTTACTGCAGGCATTTCTTAGTGGTAAAGGCACACGGAGCAGAAAACATGATGTTGTTTCTTGAGCCCAACTTGATTTTTAAGACAGATAGTCAAAAAACAGAATTTTTAAATTTGTGGACTAAAAGTCATTACAATAAAAAAGAACATAATAAATTATTCAAACTGAAAGTGTAATGCATATGTAGAGACACCTAATCATAAGAAATAATGAAATACAAAAAAGTTCTTTTTATTAAACAAGGGAAGACCATAGAACGTTGTCAGTGCAATAACCAGAATTATTATTATTATACGCACTAGTCATGAGTAAATGTTTCTATTTCCGAGCTGAAGTATCAAGTGACTTCGCACCTTGGACCTCTACTTAGACTATGCTCACTAATTCATCTCAGTCAAGCAGCTGGCATTTGAACTGCCATTAAACAGCACTTTCATTTCTCCATACAGATTCCAGGTGAGGGATTTCATACCTCCTGAGCCAAAATTGTTTGAGAGTTTGTAACTGTTTTGCCTTATAAACTCCTGGGTCTGGAGAGATAAGGTCTCTCCTAGTAGGGCTGTAAATCCAGATCTAGGGGAGAAAAGAGTTTTATATGCAATCCTCCTGTATGAATAAAGCTTTACAGACAGCATGAAACTCCAAGTTACTTGCTGTAAATCTAATACAACTTACTTCGGGTGGAACATGTATTTATTTTAGCCAGACTGACAGACTAACAGGAATTGCTCCATGATACAAAAACGTATTTATGCACGTGGTTCAGCCAGTTATCCTTCCCATTTTAGGGCATATCCTTGAAAAAAATCGATTCGTACCGTTAGAACATTTGTAATTTAATTCACATTTTTATGTAAGAAGCTGAAGCAGCGAGCCGGGACCTGTCAGTGGTTACAGTAAAAAAGAAGCCAAGCACACACGACTGTTCTACACTGCACTTTAAAAGTTAGTGCTTGAAAGTAGGAAGTCTTCAACGGGAACAGGGAAGTCAGTCCCGAACCGGGAAGCGACCGCGTGTCGGCAGCACACCGGCGGCAACGCGTCCGTGACCGGGAGCCACCGAGCCGAGCCCTACTCCTGAGGCGAGCGGCGCGGGAAAGCAGCACCCCCTTGGGCCCGCCGCCTGAGCGGAGCGGACACAGCAGGGCCACAACAACTTCCCAAAGGACAGAGAAGCCAGCACCGAGGCAGCGAGACCCCGGAGCCCGAGGTCATCGCTGAGCCAGCTCCGCTCCCCCGGGGCAAGGAGACCGCAACCCGCCCGGGGGCTGCAAGGAGGCCAACGGCCGCGCCCGCCCAACGACCCCGCCCCAGAGGCGCGCACCCGGCCCCCGCGCCGCCGCCAACAATAACAGCCCCGCTCGCCCCCACCGGCGTATCTCCCCGCAGCGCCACCCCATTGGCTGCGCCCGCCGCCTCCTCCTTCCCCATTGGCTGCCCGAGCGCTCACACCGCCCCGAGCCCCCTCGCCACCCCCACCCTGCGCCTCAGCCGGTCTGCCCGGCTGCTCGCCCGCCCGCCCGGCCCGCCGCTGCCCCTCACCGTGTAGTAGGAGAGGAGCCCGGCGTTGTAGTCCAGCACGAACCAGCGGTACTGCCAGCCCTTCATGACATTGGTCCATTTGCTCAGCGGGCCCTCCATGATAGACGCCATCTTAGGCACCGAACCGGCACCGCCACGCACCCCGCCCGTGCGGCGAAGGGGAGCGGGGAGGAAAGACACAGCGGCCGCCGCCAGGAGGGACGGGGCGGGGCGGGGCACGCAGCGAAGGGGCGGGGCCAGGAGCCACTCTTCCCCGAGGGGGGCGTGGTTTGCGTGCGCAGCGGGTACGCGCGGCGGGAGGGGGCGGTGGCCCAACGGCTGAGGGGGAGGCGGGGTGCGGTGTGGCGAGGCGGGGAGCGCGGGGCGGAGCGAGCTGGTGTCCTCCGGAGCGGGCTGGGTTTGTGGGTGTTGTCTGAAGGGCCTGGTCCCTGGGGTAGCGGGGCTGCCCCTCACCGCTCTGGAGGGGCAGAGGACGCGGCGTGAGGGAGGACTGTGGGGTGGCTGTGGTATGGTGAGGACACGACGCCCTGGCGTGTCGGTTGTGTGAGGGAAGGAGAGAGGGAGGGAGGGAGGGAGGGAGGGAGGAAGGGTGTTGAGCTGTCCCCTAAAATACTTGGTGCCACGGCAGCTTTTGATTTTTCTCGCTGTTGTGCGTGTCTCTGTTGTTTGCCTGTCCAGAGCGCATGTTAGGCTTACAAATTGAGTTCAAGGGACTGGGTTTGTTACTGAAGGGGCCGCAGGGCCAGAATGTGTGAAAAAGCATTCAAGGCTTGAGGACTCTGAATGGTAAAGCTTGTTTAAATGGGATACAGCTTTCGTGTGCACTGAGCCAAGAATGTGAAGTGATTTCCCCAGGAGCTGTGGACAATTGTAAATGTTCACTGCAAGGCATGTTTTTGGCACTGATATTCTCTGACAAGTACATAACTTCAGTTGTACTTCACATAAAAACTTCAAAGGACCCATACAGATACTCATGTTGCTTCCTAGGGATAAACAATGTAGTAACAGAAATAGTGCTTTTACCATCAGGTTTGTGCTTGTCATGCAGTCTTAACAGTATTCATGGAAGAGCCTCTTTCCCTTTTTTGTTTTTCATCAATTATAAATCTGTGGGGTTTTTTTCTTTTTATGATTTCAATATAAAGATACCTTTACAGTAGGGCTGAAATAGTTCTAGTATTTTACAGTACTGCGCCTTTATACTAAGTTAAGCTAATTAGAAGAATCACCCCAGTTGCCCCTTGTGAAAAAAGAATCACTCAAAGGCAGAGCTTCCTTATTTGATTTTAGTGAATAAGAAATAATTCCATATTTCTAATTCATCTTCCCATTTCACATTGCTTACTAGTTTATTAGACAAGTGGAATTTATCCCATTGAATTTATAATGCCCCTTGGGGTCACCTGGTGGTGTGTTTATGCACGGTGTCACCAGTCTTGAAACCCAGCTTGTTAATTTTGATAACATTCTTTTTCAAGCTGTATGTGACCTCAGTAGCCTGTTTTCTTCTTTAGTTTCACTGACTAAACAAAGCGTGGCTGCCTAGAGATTATACCCTGGCAAGCAAAACAAAAAACATGAGATGGTGCCAGAACATTACTAGTACTACCATTTGAAGCTGTAGTTGGGCTGGAGCTTTAGCATCTCAGATCACTACTTTGAGTGTATTATACCACAAGTTGAAACTGTGCAAAAGGCTTGTGCAAAAAAATCTCTTGGCTTAACTGTGGACTGGCTGCCCGTAGGTAGAGCATTCTCAATGAGAAATTCTCCGCAAGAGCTTTCTATTTACCTTGGTTTGCCAGAGACTGAATTCGTTGAACTTTGGCACACATTTTACAAGTTCTTTGTTCTCTTTGACTTTTTTGAGGGGAAATGTGCCATAGACTTGTCTCTACTAGAAGCAGCGTGTATTTTAGCTAAACCTTCAAAGCCCTGGTGTAGATGGAAAGCTGTTAGCAGGTGGTAAAGGGAATCCAGCTCAAGGTTTCTTTTCACAAATGCAGTGTGCATATTCTTTTTAGGTAATTTGGCAGAGATCAGAGAATCATGGTTTTTCAAAAACCTCACAAATTTAAATAAATACATATGAAATTATAGTCTTATCAGCATTAAGGATATAATATACAAGTTTATGTACTTTCTTGACATACCAGCATGATGTGTCTTCTGTGTATGTCAGCTTACTTCAGTACAGGTTATACATACCATGATTCATGAGGGCATTGTTGAAGGGATTAGGCTTAGATCCTTCTGATAAAGATTCCAGGTGCCCATTCAAATTGCTTTGAAAGATCAGTGCAAGCATTTTAGTTCATTTAAACAAAAGAACAAACTGAAATTGGCCACAGCTGTGATAAAACCTGCCTTGATTACTTTATATGTTACATCAGCAGCATCAATGACTTTTAATAAAAAAAAAAATAGAATTTAGTGAGTTACTTTGTTAATAGGAAATTTTACTTTGTTTTAACATGTTCTGTCTGTCTGCAGTTTGGAACAAAAGCTGCTCTTTTCTGTAATTATAGGCATTTTTATTGTGAAGTTCTCCATATTTTACAAAACTTAAGTCAACCCCTTTAAGTAAAGTGCTGTCATCTGAGAGAACTACTACTGCAGGGGTCAGCAGAATTGGACAGAAAGCAGCAGCTGTTATCTTGTGCTGCCTTTGTTTTATGCACCGCTCCATCAGCTGAAAATCTTGTCCAGCCTCATTCTCTTGCCACACAGAGGACTCAAATTATCTTCCTGTAGTATCCCAGCCACACATGGATGCCCTGACCAGCTACAATGTTTAGCCCATAGGATGGCCTCTGGAGTACTCACAGTGTTCCAGCAGGAATGTAGGGAAAAACCTCAGATATGCCCAATCTTTTCTGTGTTTTTCAGGGCATCCCAACTTGTACCCTGCTTTTTAAAATTTCTTCCATGTTCTTTTCCTTTATCCAAGCTTGTCCAATAAATTATAGCGGGGATGTTTTTTGGCCATTATAGTTTAAATCTGCATGGGTTCTAGCCAAGAGAAAGGTACTGCTGACTTAATTACCAGCGAAGGACCAGAGTAGAGGGAATGAGAAGCAGAAGTGTGCTGAAAGTCTGCCTTTTTAAGAGGAAGATGCTTTTCTATTGTGAATTTTCCTGAAGTTATAGCTGAACTAACTTTGAAGAACTTCAGTGGTGAAGTTGTGTGGCTTGTGGGTTCCTTCAGGGTGTCTGGGAGTGTGACTGGCAGCAGTGAAAGTAGCTCTAGCTTCTCCCAACAGCTGCAATTGCTTTGAGTTCTGTAGAACATAAGGAAGCCATTTGAGAAGAGAACAAATGCCATTTTATTTCTTTTTCCCACTTCAGAAATGGGCTGGTGCTTTCATTTTGCATTTCTTGTCCTATCAGGTCACTGTGTCAACTACTGACAACGTAATCATTATAATTAGGAAATTATGTTTTAGCCTGATGCTGGATGATTCTTTTTCTGCTTGTTGGTATGAAGTAGTGTCTTTTATTTATACCTTCAGTAAAAAATTCCCTCCATTTGATTTTTTTTTTTACAGGTAACAAATGTGCTAATAATTACAGTCAAGTAGAAGATGAAGCCTTTTCTGTCACCTTCAGTCTCCTGCTACTGTCCTTTAAAGGTATTTCCTAGTCCCTCTAATGCATATGCCAACTACACTAAGAACAGGTACAATGTCAGAGCCTAAACATTTTATTTTATTTCTTCAGAATTATGTTTGGTTTAGGGGTTAGAGAATGGAAGATAGATGGGAGAGAACCACCTTTACCTTACAAGCAGTTGCTCTTCGAAGAGGATAATTAAATCCAGTATGCCCATAAGTGCCATGGTAAGTAGGTTTTCTGGATAGATTTATTAGACTATCACTGGTTTTAATAAAAATGTTTACGAAAAAATCAGCAATATAGTGGAATGAAGACAGTAGTTGATTCTCTGTCATTCTGAGGCAAACAAATAATTATATCTTGGGCCTTTCTTGCCAATTCGTGTGTCATACCAGCAAATAAAAGCCATCGGCAAGAATTTTTCCCAATCCTATCCATTTTAATCTATTTTTTCTCTGATTTTAATCAATTCTCATAGTCTTCCAGATCAGGAATGAAGAACCTTGTTGAGAGGTAAAGGCCTTTCTGAGTCTTCTAAATGACTCCATATTAGCATACACCAGAAAAAAATCAAACTAGCACAGGTGGTGTGGAATTCAAGTTCTCAGGCCTCAGAGTCTCTGTTCTGTTTCTACATAGAGCTTATGGTTGTGTTTGGAAAAGGTTTCACCAGATTCTCATCCTTTCATGGAATTTTTAGAGCAGTACTGGAGAGCATTACAATATTGGAACCATTTCTCCAAAACATATGGATTGTGTTTAGCCAAAATGTGTTACCATTTAAGAAAGGGCTGAAGAATCTCTCTTGCATTTAAAAGATAGAGATGATCCCCAAACTAAGATTTATTATGTCTGTAGTTATTTAATCCTCTCTAGTATTGCTGTATGTCTGGGGGATGATGCAGCAAAGAGGCAGCTGACTCACTGAACTGGCACCGATACCTTACAGGACTTGGAAAAGTTTGTCAGATGTTTCAGTGTATGTGAAAAACAGGGTGTGATGGTATTCAGTTATGCAATTAAAGTGACTCACTCACTGACCAAATCCTGTGACCAGGTATATAGGGAAACACGTTTTAAGGGCATTATAGATTTGAGTAGCCTTGTGACAATGACATAACTTAATTTTGGTATGGTCTCATAAAAGAGGTTACAGGTTTGCAGGACAGTGAGATAATGACATTATCTGAGAGTTGCAAGAGATCTAAAATGACATTTTAGCACTCAGCATCTTCAAGAAATACATGTCTGAACTTACCTACATTTCTTAATGGCAAGTTAGTATTTTCTGTACTCCCTTTACACAGAGATCAGAGAATTCCTCCCACCTGTCCTTGTCACACGTGAGATCTTCAGTGTTCAGAGATGAAGGCATTAACAGCAATACAAATTTAATAGTAAAAACACCTTCTAACAATATCTGTAACTTAAATATATTATATATTGAGTCCAAAAGAATCAAAAGGTTTGCCTAGCCTTTGTACTGAAGAAACAATTATATGAGCAATTTTCCATTTGCACATGGATTGAGCTATGGTAATCTGGAAATCAATCTAGCAACTATAAAAATGCTGGAATGCATTTTGCAGGGTAAATGGTTCGCTATAATCTTAGTACCATTTTATTATAAAACTGACAGCATCATAAGTCAGTCTCGAGAAAAGCAGCCCTGATGCCTTTGCTGAGTGCAAGAGTTAAAGGTTCATAGCATGCTGAATCACATTTTATACGCCTAATGCATTGCTTAGATGGGTAATGTCTCATCATTTGATTTAAGCATTTTATCATCCTATGGGCAGAATTTATTTAATATTTAATGCAGAAGTCCCTGCTATTTTCTTAACCACAAATAAGTGATTTTTCTACTTTAGTCTCCACAGAGACTTTGAAAAGACATAGAGGAATGTTGCTGAACTGGAATGTTTACTTCATTGCAGCCCAGATATGCAGCCCACTAGTACAAAAAGGCAAATAAGCGCAACTGCTTTTCCCAAAGGTTTACAAACATTACCTCTTTTCATACTGTTTGGCGTATTAGTATGTTTCAAGTAAGGTTACTTGCTCTTTGCAGTCAGCGTGTTTTGCAAGAATGCAATAGATACATTGTCTTCTTACAAAATTTAGACTACTTACAGTAGAGTTTGATGTGTAGCAAATTTAGCAAGGGAAAAGGTAAGAACTGATTTAGTATTTTAAAGAGTATTGTCCGTAATCATAAGGATTATAGGCTAGATTTATTTTAAATTTGTACACTATTTATATTATTGATACAGCAATATCAAAGTTAGTATATATACACACACTAGTAGATTCCAAAATATATGCATATTATAAAGCTGTTATAAACAGTATCCTTGCTGTCTAGTACAAAGTCTGATTAAAATCTGTGTCCCTGTTGTTTCCTCCCCTCCCCCCCACCCCCATAAATAGCAAAAATAACATGTTGGATTGACTATGGTAATTTTTAGGGTACTAGGTGGGAAATCTAAGGAGATGAAAGGGAAGATAAAAGTGAAATCATGGAGACCTAGACCTGAGCAATAAAGTATATAGAATGAGCACTATTCCACTGAGTGCTTCTATTACTCATTTTATTTCCATAGCTAGAAGTATTAAATGGGTATCTGTTAAAACTAAGTTTCAATTGTGTCAATTTAGAATCAGTTTCTAGCTCCTTCTGCATTTAATTCTGGAATTTCAGGTCAAATATTTTTTTCTTTAGACCCAGAATCACACTCAGTGATTTGTGCATAGAAGGAGCCCTGTATACAGCGTAGTCACTCATCTAATGCTGTCCTGATTTTGAGATGCCAAAAAGATCTTTCTTTAGTTACTGTTTCTTGTGTAAGGATGGGAGATAAAAGTAACAAGGTTTATCCTACCAAAAATTAGAGAAGTCTTTTTCTTCTTATCTGAGAATTAAAATAATCCCTTTTTGTGCCTGCTTTAAGCAGGATTTGCTTCCTCCTTGTTCTGATGGAAGTGAAAATGCAAAAATTGTTTTTTCATCCTACTAATTCTGTCTTTTTCATGACAAATGAGAAAGAAGCAGAGAATTGATTTAGTAGAAGAATAATAAGTAGCCACCAGAACTGGCGGAATAAACTCAAATTGCTCCCCAAAATTCATGATCTCCACTTGGGCCTCAATTTAGAGAGCAGATGGGTGTTTTGCTACTTTGACAGCTCTCAGGAGCTGTCAGAAGTCTATTCTGGCTATGTGTGAGTTATCAGACTCATGCAGAATGCAGCAACACCTGATTTCCAGCTAAAGTGAGACTTTAATTCACTGCAGCACCTCTGCCAATTCATCTGTTTGCTATCAGCAGGAAGAAAGCCCAGGATTAACAGTTGGAGGAAAGCCGTAGTCCATCCTGGCTAGGTTTGCAACCTTGGTAGTATGAAGACAAAAGCCTGGGACATATTGTAGGACACATTGATCAGCTGTCTAGACTAAAACAACCACTCACACCAATTAAACGACTCCAGCTCAGGTGACTTCTGAGCTGTAAATTACTGGAGGTTTGGGAAGCGTACCAGGCCAGTACTCCTACTGCCTTCCATGGCTACTAGCTATTACTACTGCTGGAGACAGGACACTGCCCTATTTAGACCTTCCTTCTGGTCCACTACCTCCATTCTTATATTATGTTCTTATTTTCACATTAGCTAAGGGAACTCTATAGGTATCCTGTCCAGGAGGTTTTGGGGTTGTTTTCCTTCCAAGTAAAAGAGTGGCATTTCTGTGGAGATCTTTAATAGTATTGTAGCCTAATTTTACATTTTTTTAGTCTAGCTTTATTTTGCCCCATTCTCTAAAACAAGCAGTTTCACTGACACTTGCTGAAGCTAAAGTTGCTCAGAACTGCTGAAATACACCCAGATGTCATGGATGGAAACGAAGGGAATCCTACTCGGCTCGTAGGCAGCAGCACACACAGACCAGCTCTGTTACTCAGTTTGTAAGCCAAGAACTTGATGAAAATAATCCAGGCTTTGTTGCATGTTTGCTTCCAAGTTTCAAAAGTTCAGTCTGTTCTATTCCTATTTCCCAGTGCCCTGATAAACTATTTAATTTGAGCAGTGACTGCAACGTAACTTCTAAGCAAATGCTACAACAACATTAATAGTAAAATCTGCCAATGCTGCTGGAGTTAACCAAATTCTCTGGACAGTCGTCAAAATGGAGAGTTACATCATTTTCTTTCTGTCGTCCTACAGAATTAACTTTTTAAAATAAACTTGTGGGGGATAACTAACAAGCAAGTCTGAGCATAAAAACATTCTGCAGTATACAACGAGACTTATTTCCATGGCATAAGCTGAAGTTGGTAATGTTTAGGATGCCATCTTTTCTTACAGTTGAGTATTTGAGGTATAGACAATGAATAGTTTGTTTTAATTTACTGATCAAGTTTGCAATATAGTTTGTAGATTAGGTCTTTGGAGCTAAGGTAACAAACAGAAATAGGAGTTCAGTCAAGTGCTTCAAGTTCGGGCCAAACAAGCCAAAAGTTGATCGTGCTTGTGTGTTCCATTGGTGTTGATGTGGTTACATGTACATAATGAGGAGCAAAATTTATTGCATTGACTCAAAGATTAAAGCATGTAAATACTCAAAGGTAAGCTCTGCTATTTATGTTGTGTAAGAAAATAGGAGGATCTGAGCTTTTTGTTAGTACTGCACTCTTCAGTTTATGCTGACTAGTTAGTTCTAACTATGCTGTCTGTTTCTATTATGCCAACTGGAGAAAAGATGCTGCTCTTCTGAATACAGCAAAATCAGTAGCAATTAAACTGTTGACTTACCAATCTTAGATTCTGGTTTATGTATCTGGCAATTTTAGACAAAACAATCCTATCCACAGTTCTCCCTGATCCAACTATCATTTACATAGATTACATAAACTCATTCTACCTGTAAGATGTTATGTCTTCTTGGCTTTGCAGTTTTGAATGGGAATTTAATCTGTTAAACATCAGGGATGATGTCTCATACAGTTAATTGCTTCAGAGCCACTGCGTTAAATTTACTCATTACGCTGAGTTCGTAAAACATGTGGAGGACAATGTTCTTATAGGTAGAGGACCAGTCTTACATCCTGAGTATTTGTCTTTGCTGTAGAGTTAAGTCAATATACAATTTCTTTCTGGTTTTTTGCTGTATACCCACAAATTCTTCACTTAGCATTTTAAAGATTTCTGGGGATAATCAGCACATTGTCAACTGATGCGGTGACTGTGAAGCATAGGTAAGACTCTGCGCTGCAACTGATCTTAGTAGTGCTTGGCTGACTCAAGTGATTGCTGTCATTTCTGTTCCCACTAGCAACACAGGCATGTTCTGTTCTGTGAATGCTCAGACAGTGTAATTACTTCTTGGAAATGTTTGATTTTTTTCATGCACAGAGAAACTCTGCAGATTCCATCTGCCATTCTCTGGGTTTTTTGAATGTACTGTGTTAGGATTCCTGATGTTAAGATGTTGAGACAACTAGATACAGAGTTTAGGGAGATGGGCAGATAGATATGTACATAGTTGTGTATGTCTTCATGAAAAAAATCCAGATGGAAAAAAACATGGCATATTTGTGGAAACCAAGACATACAGTAGCTTTAAATCAGGCTTATTTTACAGTGAAGGCATTGCCTATGGCATAACAATGCCTCCACTTAGGCTGGCCATAGAGCACATATTTGGCAGGGAGTCCTGTGGAAAGGCTAGGAAGTAGGATAAGCTGGGAAGAACTTTCTGGTAGCTGTTCCTATATCAAATTGTTTAAATGGGAAATCAGTAGATTTCATATTACGGGGATTTTAAATTATTTATTTATGCTTAAGCCCTGCCAACCAAAGCATAAGTTAAAAAGGGATTTTGGTCTCTGAATCTTCAGGGTTCACATTTTCAAGCTTTTCTTGGCAACCTTAAAGGTCAATAAGGTCCTATATTTTCCTGCTTTCTTGTTGGCTTTTTTAATTGAAGTTCAAATAACCCATGGAAGTTCTTGGCTGCAGAGGCTGCAGCTTTATTGGAAAAAGAGACAGAAAATTGGAAAATAGATGATAAAATCTTGGTAGCTGGTAAAACTGAATTTAAATGCCATATTTGGAAAGAATAAGTAAAAAGGCAGAAAAGAGGAGAAAGAACATCTTCCAAGCAGACAGGCCCTGTTTATCTAAAGTGGGACAAGGGGAACTTTTTATCCCACTTCACTTTTACTTTTGGATGGCATTTGAATTGGCCTTGTATGTTTGGCAGCTCATCTGTTGAGCCATCTGTTTCAAGTTATGCATGCTCAGAGGGCACATCACATCCAGGGATGCAGTTCCCCAGAACACAAGAAATTTGCATTGGATTTGCAGTTTAGTGATCTGTAAACATGGATGTGCAATCATACATCTAAATAAACTCTTTATTTTGGAGAAATTGAAGCATTTATACAGCTGGAGAAAACTGAGGGCAGTTGTAAGTGGCCAGTATCCCTCATACAGTGCTCAGGCAGTGCAAAGTAAGAGAAAATCACCTGAGGTCCTCACTAGGGAATGTCTCTTTTAGACTGAAAAGTTCTTAATAGACTAAGATCTAATGTAGTAACCAGTTTTACAGCCCATATAAACAGTGTCTTAAAGGGATTGTAGGGTAGATAAACTGCAGTTTGGCTCCCTCTGTTAATGAATCATCTCCAGTCCCTTTGCAGTGCTAGAGATGAACTGGGTAGTGGATCAGAAAGCTATAACCAGCTTGCTAAGAGCCTTCAAGTACTGACTTGGCCAGGAAAGAGGATTTGTTCCATAAACTTTAATGGCACATTAGGTAAATTTTGTATTATTTATGGCATACTAGTAGCACTTTTTCATATGTTATCTGTTCTGAACATACATTTTTTGGAAGAATATACTGCTTATTCCACCCCTCCCTATTCCTTCCTTTCCCCAGAATGCTGACTCAATTCCTTTACTCTTTCAGTCAGCTTGCAGTTTTAGGCATTTCCTTGTCTGGTTTTCAGTGGAACATGTTACTTCCCTCTCATCAGCATTGTGCAGCTCTGTTGCAGCTCTTGATTAACATGTTGGTTGGAAATGGAAGAGGTTTCTTTACAAGCACAGATACAGACATAAGGCCGTTTTCTCTTCATGTAATACACTGAAACTATAGACTTGTGTAGCAGCTGTGCAGTTATGTGTGGGAGAAGGAAATATGGTTCACATAATGCAATGATGGAAGTAACTGTAAATCTAGAACCAGCCAGGAGACTTGAGGGATAAATGTAATTTTGCCATAGATTCTGTTTCTAGATTATTGTTTCTTTTTTCTATGTTTTTACATTAGCTATAACCACAGATTATTTCCATTATTAACAAAGTGTGAGTCCTCTGGTGATAAGGATTGGACTGAAGTAATATAGTTTACCATAAATTGTGAACAGAGGTTGACCAAATGTAGATATGTTATATTGTTTGGGTAGATCTTATTCCATGTACACAAAGAGTCTAATTAGGACATTTGGTTGAGTGAGGTGCTTGGAAATACTTCTTCCTACTGGAAGCAGCACACATTTCATTCCTTCCAAACTCAACCATCATGTGATTCTGTAATCAAATGATTGTATTTGCACGTCTAAAATTTTAGGAATTTTACTTTTTTGTAACATTTAATCTGCTCATCTGTTCAAAAATAGATCTTTATATTACATTGCTTACTCAAGTATTAAGTTGCATTCCTTTTCACATTAGCAATCCCAAAAGAGCCACAGGAATTGATGAACATTATTTCAGCAATTCTACAAAATTGAGGTACCTGAAAGAAAAAAATAAAGTCTAATTAAAATTTTGCCTTTTTGAATATTGTTAGTAGAATAATGCTTTTGTCATATGAATAATTTATTATTAGAGAGCTACAAGGGCAAGGACAGAAGTGCAGATATATAAAAAAGACAGCTGTATGATAATGGTAAATGGGAGAGAGAGATTCTCTGCTGGTTGTAGAGTCTGCCAAGGATGTGGGTGCTATATTTTGGGCAAGAGAACTCTTTTAGATTAATACCATCTGGCTGGTTTTCGCCTATGCCAGTTGTTGTATAGGCCAAGCCTACTGTCCTTCCTCTGCCACATTTCTTGAAGTAGGAAGTAGATAAAAAATACAGTCATTCCAGTTACCTGACTAAAAACATACCTATTAAGTGATTTAGAAACCCAAGGAAGTGATCCAAGCTTCTGTGCTTCTATCAGAGACTTTGATCAAAAGTTTGCCAGCCATATCCTGAGGCAATTTCTGGATACTTTTCCCCTTTCAAACCTCATTGGCAGCAAAAAAAGCCTGGCTGTAGGATCAGCTCCAATTTGCTGTCCAATGCACATGCTAAATACAGTTAAAAAACCCTCAAAAGCCTCCACCACCCCCAGATCTTCTATCTCATTCTTTTAATTGGTACCTACTCTTTCTGAGATGTCATGCAGATCAGCTTTGTTTCCTGGGCTTTAGTTTTGCAAAAGACAGAGATGTATCACACCAAGGTTCTTCAAAGCCTCTGTGTAACAATACTGGTAACTCAGTCTTCTGAATTACTCTGTAAACACAAGTCTCAATCCTATGTTGAAGATAACCATAGATTTTAAAGATGTGATTGTAGTAATTGCACATACTGGAAGAAGGGATTTGAAATTATCAGAATTAGGTATTATGTTGACTTTCATTTGAATATAATAAATTTTGCAGTATCATCCAGGCTTATCACAAACCTTTGTTGTTTAGAGTTAATGGACAACTTGCATACGTGGGAATCCCAGATACAAAAATAAGTTTACTTAAAAGCAAGAATAAACAGCAGATACCTGTATTTATAAATAGAACAATACAGGTTTTCTTGACCTTGACCTCTACATGGTACCTGTATGTTTTGTGTTTTGGGGCCTACGGTAGTGCCATCTAGCTAATGGATTTGTTGTGTAGTTCCATGTAGGAGACCCACAGCTAATATTTAGGATTTATTCCCTACTGAGGAGAATTGGAGTTAAATAAAGTAACTCATCAATATATTCATTACACTAAATAGCTCTACTGATAATTTTGAAGATGATTTTTTTTGTTTTTTCTCATACTTATCTGAATATATGTAATTTACCATCGCGTAATACTGTCACAAGGAAAGGAGACAGAAATTCACTAAATCATTTTTTCCAAGTATTTCTCTAAGGAAAATCACTAGGGCTAACTTGTTTTGAACAGGAACAGAGCCTATGTCTTCAGGAAAACAGGAAGAGACTGACAATCAAGAATGTTTCAGTTTTGGATGTAATCTGAATGCCTTTTGAATCATGAAGATTCTTTCAGGAAGAATACATCCTCTGTTTCAGTAAAACTTATCTAGCTATCTGATCTTAGCTAGCTTATATGGCTTCTTTCTCTGTCTTAGACCTAAAGTCTCAGTACTTTTTTCCTTTGGACCTCAGTGTTCTTTGTCATTTTTATATATCATATCTATTTGTGCTTCTAAAGAAAGACAAATTTGTCATGTTGCACAAATTAAACTGATTTGGGAATCAGAAAAATCTGGCTGATTTGATACTTTTGCATCATCATCAGTAATTTTGGTAATCTAATATAGATACTTACGTATAACTATATCAATACCTTCTTCAGTTGCTTCTTGGCTTTTGTGCATCTCATTTTAATGACTATTATCAGTAACAGTAGGAGTTAACTCAGCTTGTCTTGCAGAGTTTGGAGTGCATTTTTAAGGCTGGAATATAAATAAATATTATTTTATTTGTAAACTGAGCACATTTGATTGAAAAGCTGTTGTGAAACTACTGAAATCCATGATGTAGTTTTCAAGCCACAGTGATTATTTCACTGAAAATTTTTTCCATGGCTGCTTTAATTGCTGCAAAAACCCAGTTAAAGAAACTTTTTCATATGAATGGTCAGCAGACTTTTCCATTTACATCTGTTGAACACAACAACTGAGGGTGATGAAATATCTTTTGTTACAGATAATAGGGAAGAAACGTAAGATGACACATAGGTAAGCAAGTCTTTGTCAGCTGATGGAGTTCAATTCATGCTCTTCTTAGTCATGTGAGCACCTTAAAAAGTTCCATCAAGGCTGAATCACTGCTGGATTACTTCTGCAACTTAATCTTAAAAAAAAAACAAAATCCAAACTCATGGGAAACAGACCAGTCATTAAGCAGGTAATTTGGTCATCTTTAACGATATTTCATGTTTCAGTTGCATTCTTCAACCCAGCAAGAACATACGTTAAATTGTGAACTGTTCACTGCACCTGTGCTTTACAGAAGTAATAATTCAGTCTTTGATATTTAGCAGTGATATTGGCCGTGTTTAAAACATTTTTCATAAAGGAAGATATTTTAGGTGCTATCTCATCAGTCAAGTTACATCACTATTATTGGTAGTGCTAAACTGATTTAGAAAAATGAAAAAAAAAATAATGTGCCAATAATTCAAGAGTCCAGAAAACAGACGTTTTAAGGCAGCATTCCTCAGTCTTACGTGTTGGCATCAGTGGGATTACATGTTTTGTGCTTAAAGGAACATCTTGCCTGCTGGTGTTGTTCAATAGTTGGCTGAGTAACAGAATGGATTTCTCTTCCTGCTACAGAGCTGTAAATCATAAACAATCCCACATGGTGGGTTCTTATTTATGGACATACAACAGGGTTGTGGCTCTCAGAAGGGAGAGTGCAGTAGAGTATCTGTAGAGATTCCTGCAGACTCACACCAAATTCCTTCTCTCTGCAGAAAGAAGGCTGCAGTATGGTACCTGATAGCTTTCACAAAGTGCCACCTGCAGTCTCCCTTACCGCACACAGGACTGATACAGATGTAGGCAAGTAATGCTTTGCTCTTGCTTCTCACTACATTTACCAACAATCTGCAATCTTTTCCATAGCAACAAAGGCATCAAAACACTTAGTTTTAAACATGGCTTAATTGTGGTTAATGAACATGGTTGAATCACCTCTGTGCTTGTCTACTCTGAGGGCAAAATCATTAATACCTTCTCAAATATGACTGATTTAACACTACTGTTAAAGGCTTTTGACTCATCTCCTTGCTATGTCATAACCCAGCTGTGGTTATTGCTAAAACCAAGTGGCAGATTATTTAAATTTAGGAATGTTTTTAACTATTAGGGTAAAATGTGACTATTGTGTTGTCCTGAATAAGGATGAATTTAAACATGTATTTTAAATGTTTTGTGGTGCTAGTGTCTCAATCCTTGCTCAGCTTGAAGACTTGGTTGCAGGCAGTAGGTTACTGTGACTTGGGAAAGTTAGGGGTTTTGTCTTATGACCAACATTACTGCTTCAGTGTTATTTTCATAACTTCCAAACCTTTTTGACATTGTTATGATTGTAATTAAGGCTAGATGAAAATGAAAGAAAATTGAGAAGGTTCAATATAAGAAAATAAAAATAATTAGGACAAAAAATGAAAGTGTCAAGAAGAAACACTTGTTAGCATCAAGACTTAGAGTAATGTCATAAAAAATGGCATCATGCCATGAATAGTCTTGAGTTTATCTTAAAGACAAAGCATTTCATGAGAAGAAAAAAATTCAGATGGTCAGTAACATGCTCTGTTATGTGATTGCTTTGTGTCTTACAGTTCTGAAAGGAATTCATAATGTTTCTGAAGTGCACAGTTAGTAAGTTCTAGGTTAGGGGAGTGCTTGGAATTCAGTGTGGAGATTTTCTTTTTATATATTTTATATTTACTTGAAACATAATAGAATTCTAGTTGTTTCAGAAATGCAAGCTGGTATTCGCTGGATTTACAGTATAAACAACATTTCTAAGGAAAAAGGGAACAGAAACTGTAGGTAGAAGCCTTTCTGCCAGCTACATCGTAAACATAATAGTTTTCAACCCTCATTTTGGTCAAATGTACAACACACATTACAATAGTGATGTGTTTAATTTATAATGAAGACTGTTGCTGTTTCAGCAGTGGTATCACTTGTTCCATTTCTGTCAGAGCATATATTAAGCTGTACAAGGAACAGCTAAATCACCAGCTCCTGCATTAGCTGGACATCATGGCAATTAATGCTTATTGATGATTTTTCTGGGTTTCAAATATGATTTTGAATTAATATGAATTAATAATGTGTGTCATCTGTGTAGTTTACAAAGAGGTCAAATTGGCCTCTGGTATATACCTACATTTTTTCTAATTCTTTTGGGGCGTGAGATATAGCCCCATGAAATTTGCTTATACAAATTAGTTGGGGAAAATATGCTTGCAGTCTACATGAAAAGACAAATTGTGTATGTTTTAAAATGGTGTAGATGAGTCTGTAGTGCTGCATTTTAAATTTGCCAACTGTTCCATCAAACAGAATTCTTTTGAAGAGATTCACTCAAGCCTTATTCAAGTTATTATCAACTGTAACATTCCAATCTCTTAATAAAAATTCAAGATTGTTCTTTCTAACTGTCACAGTTCAAAAATAGCTTTTCCCTTTGGGATTCTGAATAGTTGCAATATGAATGACATCATTTTCCAAAGAGGTACAATTATTCCATACTGTACTTTGTTTCTGTGTGACATAAGATTGCCACATGAAGAAATTGAATTCAGATATATTCAGGTATTTCTGAACAGAAGACACTGTTAATCTGAAGAAATATGCAAAGATACTTTAATATCCTGCTCTGTGCTTCTTTAATACTACTGTACTTTGTATAAATTTGATTATCCCATGACCCACTTTAAAGCACTTTTAAGGCAGCTCTAACTTTGAAAAGGTGCAAACCACCACGAGGAGCCAAGAGCACAGGACAGGAGGAATTAGCAGATTATTTCTATGCAGTTTTCATAATGATCAGTGTACACACTTTAATAACTAGACAGCCTCCTGAAAGATAACCTGTAGGACTTGCACAATACAGGTTTTATGCAAAAAATTAACAGATCTCTGTGGAAGATTTGATTAAGAAGGTTGGAATAGATTATAGTAATGGTCTCTTGTGGCCTTAAAAGATACGAGTCTATCAGTAACCCTACATGTAGAAAACTTGCAGCTGCATAAAATGTAGAGAGCCCATAAAGGGTATCTGGGGGTGTGTTTCTATTAAAAGGCATGCCTACAGTTGTGACTTCCTAAAACAACTGGTATTGCTAGTCCTGGAAAGTACTCTCAGGAGGGATGCCTCAACAATGCGAGTCTTGAAAAATTCTGTTTTAGATCAGGAGTATAGCTGTTGCTTGGCTTTCTGAAACCTGTGTGACATAAGACAGTCTCTGTTTACCTGTAAGCCACTTCCAGATCATAGAATAGTAATTATATTTTTGCTAGGATTTTGTGTGTTCATGCATATAGAATCATGGAATTATAGTCTGGTTTGGACTGGAAGGGACCTTAAAGCTCATCCAGTCCCAACCCTCTGCCATGTGCAGGGACACCTCCCACTAGACCAGGTTACTCCAAGCCCCATCCAGCCTGGCTTTGAACAGTCAGGGATGGGGCAGCCACAGCTTCTCTGGGCACCCTGTGCCAGCGCCTCATGACCCTCACAGGGAAGAATTTCTTCATAATGTCTAACCTAAGCCTCCGCTCTTTCAGTTTAAAGCCATTCCTCCTTGTCTTATCATTACATGCCCTCGTAAAAAGTCCCTCTCCAGATTTCTTGTAGCCCCCTTCTGGTAATGGCAGGCTGCTCTAAAGTCTTCCCAGAGCCTTCTCTTCTGCTTTCTTTTGTTCTGTAATATGCTTTCCCTGGTTCCTTTTGTTCTGTAAAATGCAAAGTGATTTAATCCTTCTGACATATAGATCCTTAATTGTGTACATGTAATATTGGAGCTACTAACCTGCTTTGCACTCAAATTCCAGAAAGCTGAGTATGTCTTTTCATGTTCAGGTATGAGGGAGGCAGGAGTGAGTCATTCCTCTAGCCAGCCTCCTGAGTGCTCACAGGTTGTTATAATACTTTTCCTAGAACGAGCAGAACAAGTCATACTAAATGCCTGTGTGTTATTTTGGGAAAAAATAATGGGCTTCCTGTGTGCTGATCATAATGTAAACAAACCTATAATAAAGAAGGGATGGACACTTAAGATGATGTTTCCGGGAAGACCAGTGGATATGATTAAAATGTTATTGGCTTTACTAACAAAGATATCTGGTAATCACAAGATATTTATAAAACACATGGGTCATTGGTGTCTGATTCTGACTAATGTGAGGCCTTTCTCTGCTATCTTGCTGCAGCACAGGTTTCAAATTCAAGTCAATTGTACTAGAACAAGTTGCTTTATATAAGAACAAGCATCTTACAATGGGGATTTGCACCAAAACGATTCTGCCGTTGCTGTTGTGGCTACACTGGGGCAAGCCTCATTCCTTGCAAGCCATTTAGCTGGTTCTGATTTATCAGTAGTCACTTGTTTGTCCAGTGTGGAGTTAACCTTGTGCATTGTGCTTTTAAAGAAGCAATAAAGAACACTGAGATCTGGTACCCATTTTTCAAAATGTCAGTACTTGGAATCATAGAAAATTCCATTATACTTACAAATAATAGCATGCTAATATGGTTCTCTATGTTCTTTTTGTACCAAAAGTGTCCTGTACTAGAAGATCTTAGGGCAAATAAATCAATATATAGCAGTTATTACAGAGCAGATTACAGATTAACACATTTTCTGCAGGAGAATTCATGTTGAACATGAGAAGATATGAAATTAAACTCTCAAGTGTTTACCTAGTTCACTGACCTTTTGACTTTCTTATGTTTGTGACAAGCTTTCCCAAAAACCTAGCACACAATCCCACTACCCCTTCAACATCTGCACAATTCTCAGTGCAGGTGATGCTGCAAAAGCCCAAGATTCATGAAGTCAGCAAAGGCAGACAGGAAAACAGTGTTTCTATGGAGGAGCAAGTAAGGGGAGTGGTACATTTACTAAGTCCCCCAATTCCATTCTAGCCAAGCCCTAGTGAGTTGCTCATGGCTAAGCCAAGAAAGGAGTAAGAGGACATTGTTCTGCAAACCTGCCGGTGGTTGGGGGTAGATTTTAATAGCCCTAATTTTTCTCTTGACAGAAAATAAGTGTGAAGTCCAGTTTTATGACTCTTATGTCTGGCAATGACATTTTGACTCCAGCTTAGAAGCAGATAGCTATTTCCTTCTGGGAGCTGTCATTCTGGATTCGTACAAATCTGCCACGCAACAGTTCATTGTTAGCAGGCTGACAAGCGTGTTGTAATTACTACAGAGATACCCGAGGCTGTGAGCTGGTTGGTTTAATTCAGGTGGTTGGAGGCATCCAGGACAATGTTTGTGTGAGGCACAGAATGTTCAACAACAGCAAAGTGACCACATCAATTCTGTGTTGATTGAATAGAACTCATTTTAATTTGCAAAGGTAACAGTGGTTACCTTGGGCGATTCTCCTGCTCTGTAGACGGAGTGGTCATGCACAACAACCATGTGTTTTGACAGTCCATCCATCTTTCAGGGGAGCCAAGCCTGCTATGTGCACAGCCAGGGTGTGAAGATACACAAGCACCTACCTGGCACTGCCAGCGAGTTCCTCAGCAGGAAGCACAGCTTATAGTCTGCTGGTGCTGTTGCTTAGGAGAGCTCCTCAGCAATAGGAGAAGGCTCTCTGATCACAGACCGCTGTGCACTTCGCAGTTTGAGGGAGCAAAATGATGAGGTTTGTTGTGTTTACTTTCTAACACAGGGGATTGAGGAGGGTTAGGTCCCCAGGGGCCACTGTTGGCCAAAGCAGATACGCCCCCTGAAGAGCATCTGCTTCTCAGAGGGGACATGGGACATTTGATTGTGCTCTGTCTGGGTGAGGCTGCCCTGCAGCAAGGGCTCTGCTGGCAGAGGTGAGTATTGGAACAAGTACCTGGTGTTCCTTGACTCAGTGCCATTATTTCAGTAACCTCGCTGCAGCTGTGGGTCTAGTGCTGGCCCAGATGGGAAACACTTGATGCAATACCCAGCAGAGAGAAGTGGAACAGCAGCAAGAACACATCTGCTGAGTCAGTTAGCCTGCCCACAAAATCCTGCTCACAACAGTTCAACATCAGCCCTCGAACTCCAGAGCCAGGTGCCATTACCCTGTGTTGCATTTTTCCTCTATTGGTAATGCGAAGACATCAGCCTGGGCGTTACCTCTCTCCTGAGGCCACCAGTCTGCTGCTTAGCTGTAGCCAGTCTTCTCACCCAGGGAGAGGAGATTGAGAGGAGGAGAAAACAACTGACGGAGCAAAGGGCATCCATGTGAGATCATGGCTGCTAATGGAAACCCAGACCCTTCAGATCCCTGCGGAGGGAATGAGCTCAGATACTGTTGTCCCTAGGAGACACAGCTGTAGTTTTACCATCTACTGGTTTAATTTCCAGGTATTAATTATTGTGGGACAGTATTCCAATTTTAATCAAAGAAGAAAAAAATCACCCTAGAATTATAATAGCCTGTGCTGTTTTCTAGGGATTTTACTTAAGAGAAAATGAGTGTGAGGTGGAGTGGAGGTATGCCAGTGAGTACCTAAATGGTGTGAATATTTCTATGTCTGTTCTGTTTTCTATTCTTCCGCTCCATATCTTCTTTTTCTTGCTGAAACAGTAACTGAGAAACAGGTCTGTAAAACAGAGCTTGTGTAAAAGCTTTGTTAGAGAATAGACAGGAAGGAGGGAGCCAACACATTTCATGGCAGGGATGATAAAGAGCAGTGCAGAATGACTGCCAGCTGCGGAATGACAGGATGCAGAGGTGAGGCATGAGTATCATCACAAGCATGAAACTGAAAGGAAGAGGACAAAAATGCAGAGAGGTGGAGAAAGAAAACAGAGCACACTGCAAAACATTTCCAATAATCAAGTATGACTCCAGGTAATTTCCTTTTATTGGTCTGAATATGTATTTCAGGCTTAAATTTGTGCTTAATCCATCTTGGGGTAAAAAACAGATATGTTTTCCCTCTGCCCTCAGTGACTGATGTGTGATGTGGCAGTGGAAAAAGCTTAGAATAGCAGGTAGGATCACCAGTGAGGGGAACTGAGTGGGTACAGGTAGAGCAGTTCGTGCCCTTGTGTTCCATGGCACTGTGTGGCAGCAGGAGGTTTGCCCATGTGAAGCTGGAGCCCTAAGTGGGAGGAGCAGGAGAATAGATGGTGGCACAAGTATGGCTTCCAGCCTGTCTGTACGCAGTTGTTTCTCATGGGTTAGGAGAACTGGGTGCTTCCCACTCCAGCTTGCTGCTCTTTTTCTTGCTGCCTATGTTGTTTCTTGGTTTCTCCTTGTTGCTCATCCCTTTCTTCTGCTTTCCCCCTCCAGCAGCTCCACTGCTCCCCTCGCTGCTCCCCCTGGCACAGACTGCCCAACAGGGAGAAGGACACGTACAGCCAAGAGCTGCTTGGGCAGGCGCAACATTTCCTGTGAGGTCTGGGGGACTGAGGCAGGAAGCCAAGCCCAGGGCTGCCCCAGGGTTTGGCTGTGTTGGGTCAGCACATCCCACTGGGCTCATGCACTGCTTCCTCATGGGCCCTGTGCCCAGTTCCATTGGAATCAAGCCCAGGCCCGAGGCACCTCCTGTTGTGGGGCTTACCCCACGTGGGTCATAGAATCCTAGAACGGTTAGGGTTAGAAAGGACCTTAAGATCATCCAGTTCCAACCCCTCTGCCATGGGCACCTCCCACTAAACCATGTCACCCAAGGCTCTGTCCAACCTGGCCTTGAACACCACCAGGGATGGAGCATTTACCACTTCTCTGGGCAACCCATTCCAGTGCCTCACCACCCTCACAGTGAAGAACTTCTTTATATCTAACCTGAATCTCCCGTGTTTAAGTCATGACTGAACTGGGGACTGTGGCCGTTCAAAATGCTTGAAGCACCTCCAGAAGAAGCAGGACCCATAGAGAACGTATGGGAAAGGCCGGGAGCAGGATGTTGGCCACCGCGTTAGGCCAAAAACTCCGGCTCCGGGTTTTTGCTGCAGCTGCCTCGAGAGGGCTCCGGCTCCGCTGAGCGGGCTCCGGCGCCCGGTTTTGCTCGCGTCCGCCGTTGCCGTGTGCGGGCGGAGGAGGCTCCGGCTCCGTCCGTTGGACGGGCGGGGATCCGGTGCCGGGTTTTGGCCGGGCCGGCCGGGGAAGTTGCCGAAGTTGGCCCGTGGGTGCCGGGCCCGCGGCGCGTCCTTCCTGCGGGCGGGCCGGTGCATGATGGAAGCAGCATGGCTGCGCACCTCTCCCTGACACAGGTACCTCCGCCGGGCTCCCTCCGCCGCCTCGCTCCGGGGCCTGGCGCCTCCCGTGTGCGGTGTGGGGGGGTCCGGGGCAGGAGCTGGGCCTGGCGCTGACCCGCTCCCGCCGCGCTGAGGCGGGTGTCGGGGCCGTCTCGACTCCGCTGGGGAGTGGCTCTGCGCTCCCCGGAGGGCCCCGCGGCGGGGCGGCTTTGTGTGCCCGCCGCCGCCCCTCAGCCCTGCCCCGCCGCGGTAACGGCCGCGGGCGCTGTCAGGTGGCGCGGTGGGGGCTGCGGTGTGTCTGAGGGCCGGGCAGCCGCGACCCTGCGGCGGGAAACCAGATCCCGCCCGGTGCAGGTGCCTGTGCCCGGGGCTGAGCGGGCAGCCCGGCAGGGAAGCGGCCTCCCGAGGGGGCAGCGCGCTGAGGTCTATAGCCTCGGCCGGTCTTTTGTCTCATAAAGGTATAGGGCGCCGGGTTTAAACAACAGCAGAAAACCGAACGTGCCCCGTCAATTCCGGAGGCAGGTGGCGGGCTGGGAGGCGGGAGTAGGAGTGCTGGCCGCGGGTTTGAAAGGCGATAGCTGCGGGTCAGGTCGCCGTGCTGCGGCCGGTGCCAGCGCGGCCTCCCGGAGCTCCGCAGCCGACCGCAGGGCAGAAGCAGGGTCCGGAGGCAGCGGTGTCAGCGCCGTAACGGGCGGTGCGCGATAGGGGTAGCTTGGGACAGCATAAATTCATGTTTAAACTCCGAAGACACTGCTTGGAAGTCATTGTAGCTTGTGTTTGGTGGGGCCCTACGGCGTGGGGACACCGGTTTTGTATAGTGCCTATAATAGGCGCCTAACAGAGAAGAGCTTTGCAGGTGATGGTCTGAAAACTCGGAGAATCTTTGCTCTGTTTCATGCTCAGGTGATCTCACTTTGCCAGAGTCTTTGTTGTGTCTTTTTCCTGACAGTAGCAGAATCACTTCATGCAACTTACTCTAGTTAGAATATTCTATTCTACACACTACTGTAGTGTAGTTAGGACTGCATCTGATTCCCTAGAGATCCGATGCCAAATAAACTGTGTTTTATGGTACTTTTTTGTTTCATTTAGCAGTGACATGAGAAGTTTGCATTCCTAGCCTGAGGTGGGCCTGCTGATGCTCATGCTTCTGGCTTGGGATGCTTCCATCTGGTGCTCAGTTGTCACGTTTACTGAAAGCTGGTAAATAAGTGTGAATCACTTAAGCACATGGAAGTAAACTTAAAAACTTGGCTGCAAGGCTACTCAGTTTGTGGTTACTCACTTATCTAGTTGACTTTTGGGGAAAGCATCAATTACTTCAAGGAAAGAAATGACAGTTCAGGGAAACGGTGAACTTTAGGACCAGATGACCCTTGAGGTCCTTTCCAACCTCGTATTCTGTGGTTTTAGTGGAGAAAATAAATGTGTCTTTACAAGTCTAAAGGTACATAGTTATGAAGTATAGTGACTTCTGTGAGAGCTTGCTTTGATGTTAAAAAGTGTTAGCCTTTTCTGTGTCTCTTTTTCAGCAGTCTTCAAGCAAAAGGCAGAAGTTTAAAACATCTCCTTACTGAAGAAAGAAGTTTTTTTAGACCAGCAGTCTGATTTGTGTTGGTCTGAAGGCATGGGCTGTTCTGTTTCTTTATCTGGGGAGAGGGGAGCAGTGTCTGCTCTGGTGTGTTCTATAGCAAGACATTATTGCTACAGGCTGTGCAATCCTTTCACTGTAGGATTTATTTACTTTTTTGATCACGTGGCAGTGGGACTAAATACAAATGTGATAATGTTGACAGAAGCAGAAAAATCGCCACAATCCTTAAAACCATTGTGACTGCAGTGTACATCAGTGCTTAAATTGAGGAAGCTGTTGTTGACCATTTGTGTGGGGATTTCTTTTCTGTTTGGTTGGGGTTTTGTTTGGGTTTCCCTTTTTGCACTGCATAAAAGTCATGTTGGTCAAGCAAGCATGAAGGTTATTACTGCAATGTAGGTTCTAATTTCTGGAATTTCAGGGTAATGAAAAGTCACAACAAATTGTTAAGTGTTCTAAATGTGTGTAGATGAGCATGAGGAAGTGAAAATACCACTGTATGGGGTGGGGGATACGGTTGCTGGCTGCAGTGAGATCAGTTACTAAAACAAGCAATAGAAAGTACACAGACCAGTACTTTCTGCTGCAGACTGTTCAGAGAGTAAGAGGCATATTGACCTGCAGTAAAGCTCATGACTGTGCCAGGCTTTTTTTCCCCTTCCCATGTTTGATTTGACTGTGGTGATTTAACGTGGCTGGGAAGTGGGGTGCTTCCACATCGGGCTGGGGTATTTTCAGATGACTTTGCAGCTGCAGTGTCTGAGGGCTGGACATCCTTTATTTGACCATCAAAGCCGTTTAAGTAATGGGAAACTTTTGGGTGCTGTGTTCTGTTGGCTGTAGAGTAACAGTCTTTCAGGCCCATGCAGATGTAGTGATGTAGTGAAATTTATGGCACCCAGGACGCTTGTTTGCAAACCAAAGGTGATTATCTCATCCTCCTCCCCCCAGTTTAGCGATGATCTGAAGTGTATTTTATCTCCTCATTTTGAGCCCATTCTGCAACATCTTGTTGCTGCTTGCATTTGCTCAGTCAGTGTCATGGTCTGAGCATAACTGTGAATTTAATATGGAACTTCTAAGGAAACTTGTACCATGTGTGTGTTTTGTTGTGGTTCCCTTTAGTTTGGAAACAAGCTAGCAACATCAGTGAGAAGGAAGGGCTCCTTTCTGGTACATAGCTGTTGGAAAACTGAAATTAAGCAATAGGCAATGTGAAGAGTTGTATTTTTGACCTTCCAAGGAAGGTTGTTAATCTGCTGCATTTCATTTAGGGAATTTAGAGAGGGCAAAAAGCGAAGCTGCAGAAAATGCATGCTGAAGGTGGGGAAGATCTGTTTGTTGAAAGCTGGTGTAATACTGGCACTCAGGAACTCCTTGAAAACTGAACACGTGGTTTATTCTGAAAAGCTCCCTGTGTGATGGAGGGGGAAGGCCTGTAGAGAAATGTTCAGGGAGAACAGGAAGGTAACTTCTTGTGTTTGTCTTCCTGATGTCATAGAAGGCTCTTTGTGAAAAATGTGGTTGCTGTCTTGTTTATTATAGTAGGTCATAACTGCTTTAAGACAAAATGATGTAATACCAATTTGTATCCTGATTAGCTGCAAGTCTGAGTTTAAACTTCAGTGTTGTGTCACAGAGTCAATAGTGTTGGAGGAAAGCATCTAATGTTACTACTAGGCTAAGCTCGATAGATACCTAATGGGCGTATTGCCAGGGTTAACATCTTACTAGATTACGTAGGATTTAAGTATTTAGGATAGGCATGATGCTGTCATAGTATGTATGTTATGTATAGTGTAGAGCCGGAGTTTTTGAGGTCTCGACACCAGTTTACCAGATAATTTTACCGTTTTGTTTGTCATTTAAGATTTGTTACTGGAGTGAAAGATCTGTTGTTCCTCTTTCTGTCCTCCATGAAAGGGGAAGAAGAGTATGCAGGTGTATATGTTTAAACTTCCATATAGAGGCAGCTGACTGCTCCTAAAGCAGATAGAACTTCATCTTTTTTGACTGATAATTGCATCAACCATGTTAGAGAGTGGCTGCATCTAAAAGGGCAGTGGAGCTTCTCTTTCATATTACACAGGCTTTGTTCAGTACTGATTAGAAGATGGTGGAGCTTTCCTGTAGTGATTTGAAAATTCAATCGAACCATTCTCAATTATGCAGTGACAGACATCTACGCAGAGGGAAGTCAGCAGAGTTTTTGTGCATGCTTCAGCTGTCAGTGGGAATGAAAGTGCTGCATTTAGAAGTATGTGGTAATATTTGTGTATAAATTTATAGTAAGTATTTTCTTTTGTTACTGCTGCAGGAGATGTGCTTGGTTATATAGTGGAAAGCTTTGCCATGAAACACTTCAGATAAGAGTGTAAAGCAATAGGGGAAAAAGAGACAAGCTGATTGTTGTTTAGAAAGGGCATTGTAAGAAAACCAGCTACCCTTAAGGTTACCTGCTTTTTGGCTGGCTGACTGTGGGAAGAACATTTACAACCATATTGTGTTGTTTGGCCTGGAAACTCAAAATTAATCCTGTATCTTTGCATCATGATAGGATACAGTACTTTGGATTTTCATCAAGATAGACTTGCTTGTTTCTCCTGTTCCTTATTTGGGTTGGAGGGGAAAATCACTTTGTTTTTCTCAAGGGGCAGCTTGTTTGCTTGTTTGTTTGTTGGTTTTTAAACCTTTTTGTGGGAAGGAAGATTGTGGGTGGATGGGGTGGACAGACTGGTAGTGGTATCTTACTACACCTAAATGCAAGCGTGCCAGGGGGATGAAAACATGGGGATATAAAGGCTTGACTGACAACAGAGAATGAAAAAGAAGCTTGTCCCTGAAGATGTTTTTTAGTTACTAGGTTAATATTCTAATGTTCATAAGTTTGTAACAAAGGTGGTAATTACTGGATTGGATGTTGTTCTTATGAAGCGATACATTATGATGATTCCATTTAAAAGCTTATTTCTCTTTTTGTACGCTGTGGAATCTGACCTTTTCTCCTTCCCTCCTTTTTGCATTGAAAATGAGTTGAATTTCCTCTCTGCAATTAGTTGTTAGAAATCCAATAAAAAGAATTCTGCCAGGTAGATTCTATCCTGGCACTTTGAAAGATGTTGAACAGTATTTTTCTTCTGATCCCAGAATATTTGTGTGTGTTGTTTTATTGTGGGGTATACTTGAAGGAAAAACAATTCTGTTACTAGTAAGATAGCCTACAAAACATTTTTACTACTGTTATTCTATTTGGCATCACAGGAAATTCCAGTTACTGCAGTGATACTGATGTTAAAATGAATACTGGAAACACCAGTGAAATAAGTAAGAATTATTGGCTTGTTCTCTAGGTACTGAATGAAAAGATTGTTTTGCACTTAGTGTTTTCATTGCAGGACTTCAACACAATGTTTCCTGTCCAGGAGTGACAAGATCAGTTTGGCTGTAATAATGAAACATTTGGCTGAACAAAGAGTGATATTGGGCAAGAGGGATGATGTGTGAGGACTGATACTTCCAGTGCTGGCCAACTCTGTTCTAGTCTTCTGCTTATGGCTTAAATTTGATTCTGTGCCTGTACTTTTACATCATACTGAACTAATACTTAGTAAAATACTTGAATGTTTAGGAGAACTGGCCCTCTAGGGTGGATTTCAAAGTGTAGCTGGGTTGGTAGGTACAGCACTAGAAGTTTATTTAAGAAAATAGAGTATGGAGCATGCTGGAAAGCGATGGAAAATGTTGTTCTATTGATGTTATGGTAGTCAGAGATCTGACAAAACTTTGACTGTATTTCATCAGGCTATTTTAAGGGGTGTGTAAAGAGCCTGCTTAGTTGATGGCTGTGATACTGAAAGTCTTTGGGTACCAGAGCAAGGTTAAGCTATATAAATGGAGGTACTGGATTGAATACCAGTGATGGTTTGCCAGCATATGTAATTTTTAATGTCTGGCTATGTGAGAAGGATTTCCTACCCACCTCCCCAGTAAACAAGTCTGCTCCCCCAAGAAAACCCCCCCAAAACACCTAGAGAATCAGTAATGCCATGTGGCTCTTAGAGGAAACTGAGTGTCTCTGTGGCAGTGTACTTGCTGAATAAGCAGATGTCAAGGTCTCAGTGAAAGTTCTCCTGTCATTTCTAGCTGTGCTCTGTAATTTATCTTTCAGGATGTTCTGGTGATCCTGCACTCTTTTCTAGTTAAAAGGATCACACTAAACTGCTGATTTCTACCAACCCACCATTCCCTCTTAGCATTCTTTGATAATTGGCGCCTGTGAACATGTGCTTAGCCAAAAAAGCAACTATGTTAGCTGTTTGCTATAGAAAAATGTATGTGGTCTTATTTAAGCTGCCACCATTTATGTGCACTGTAGAAAGTGTTTTCTACAACTATGATTGATGACATCTAGAATACTCTTGATTTCTGTATCTCAATGCAAACTTCTAAATTTTAAAGCTGAAGAAGCTACCTTGTTGGATTCAGTTTATACAAAGGTCTGTAAATCCTGGGGTTTAAGATCATATTCCTTTTATGGGTGAGAATTCTGGTTTTGAATGGTATTCAGAGTTAAGTGGTTTAGGGTTTTTTTCAGTGTTGTGTGTTATTGTATTATGCTCAGCTGCTCCAGCTGGGTTTGTGAGGGCAACGCATTGTGATAATCTAGTGTTACCCTCTGCATAAATGCACGGGGTCATGCACACAGTCTTTGGTTCAGGCACCATGCACTTCATCAAAACAGCATCTGAGTTTTGTGCCTGATTGTATCTCTGGGAAAAGGGGAAAACCTAGCAGTACTGGAGCTAGATGATCTATAAAGGTCCCTTCCAACCCCAACCATTCTGTGATGCTATGAATACATTTGTTGGTAGTCTCTTGGGCAAGCCAAGATCTTAAGTTTTGCATGGTTTCAGGCCTTGGGCCTTTTTAGAGCTGCTAAGAATGGTTTAAAAATGAATTGATAAAGGGACCTTTTCCAAAGAAGCTGTTTTATCTTTGTCCATCTAAGTTTAGGTGAGCCCTGAATATCTGGTAGGTGGCAGTGGATTAAGGCAGAAGCTATCTCTGGCAAGGATTCAAGTTACAAAAACCTAAGTTTAAATATTACTCTCTCTTAATTTGGTACCAGTGCTGTGGATTTAGTTGTGAATCCAGGAGCTGACTTGGATATCTGGAAATTTTATAGACTGGTTGCATAGGGCGCTAAATTCTAAAGAATGATGCAGGGAGAGTAAAATAAAATGATATTGTTTTGCACTCATCAGGGAGCACTTCCTAGCCTGTGTCGTTTCAGGTTTCTTGTTTTGCCTATAGATGATCTTGGTTAAGAACTCATTTCACGCTGCCTAACTTGGTGACCTGATAGTAATCTGATAGTGGTTAGTATCACTAGCTTCAAAACAAGAAGTTAGTCTTCTAAAGGTTACAGCGTGAAGAGCTGTCATAGTCCTCATCATTTTACAGAATAAATAGAATTATATGAATTCTTAATGTTTCTTTGAAGAGCAGTAAAGTGTTTTACATGTTTATTTATCCAGAGAGGAACAATTGAAATATGGATTATTGTTAATTATGGTTAATTTTCTCTCTCTCTTTTTCTTTTACAGCTATCGAGTGCAAATCCTGTGTATGAGAAATTCTATCGACAGGTATGAACATTCTTGAGAGAACAAACTTTATTTTGTGTTTAAAACAAAGAATATTCTTTACCTGTGGACTTCAGCGTGGCCAACTGTGTGTGAACAGTAAAAGTTCAAGGAAAATTATTCAGCTTTAAAATATATTTGTGTAGTAACCAACACTTGGGTCTGAGTTATATCAATATGAGTTTTACATTGATTGTAAGATGACTTATTTAATTTACTAGGGAACTGCCAGATATGTATTATATACATCACTTTACAGTTAAGACTGCTAGCTCTTTGAACGGAGTAAATCCTTGCATAATACTGTATTGATACACTGTTTGATCCTTTTTACAAACAAAGCTGAATTTCTTATGTTTGTAGTGCAGTTAGAGTCATGTAATACTTGCATCTCTCTGAGTATACCCAGAAATTCTTACACGTTACTGTAAGGAGTGGGATTTGGATAGAAGGCCCCTGAATGCCAAAAGAATGCATGTAGTTCTTGCAGCTTCACTCAACAGATACAAGTCTTTTGACTTTATAATATAAAAATAAAATTATCTGTAAGTAATACAAGGTTTATGTATCGCCTGTCTTGTCTTTAGGTCCTGCAAAAATAAGGTGTATTCATTGCTATAAATACAGCTTTTTTGACAACTGGTCGTTTCATCTATAATAACAATTCCATAATAGCAATATTTTATGTCACGTGCATAACGTTTGTGTTATTGTACAAACACAGATAATATGTAAACTTCCAAGGAAATGTAAACTGAATGAATGACTGTAAAACAATTAAAAAGATAGGGTTTTTGATAGAAAGACCCTGATGAGTCTGTAAAACAAAACCAAACCAACCTTATATGAGTGTGTTTTCCTTTGTGCAACTGTAATGTTCCTGTCTGTCTGTCCTAAGACAGGGTATAGTGTATATGGCACCTTTGTTTAGGAACTTCTTTTGGGCATCAACATTGGAATGTGGGCTTTTCTGCTGGGGAAGAGAAGACCATGACTTCTATCCAGCTGTATTTTTGAATTGTGCTTAGAAGACTAGTCCCATTATCAAGTGCCTAAAACAGCAGTTTTATCAAAGTTTCTCCAAGTGTATAAGCCTATGATGCCTGAGAAGTTAGAGCTTTCTATTTCACATTGACAGGGGGTTTTCTCCACTACAGGAGAGTAGCAGATTTGAAACTGCTAAGTGAGAAGAGAGTTTACCTTGACCTAAACTTGAATTGCTCCTGAAGGCTGAAGGAGATAGTAACACCCTCACAAAGGTTTTCTTCAGAGTGATGCACAAACCCACTGTCTATATCTGGGCATTAGATTAAAAGCCTTAGGGAATCCCATATTATGGGGATCATTATAAGATCACAAGAAAAGACAAGGAACTAATTTTTTTGTACCTTAGGTTTCCTAGCTCTGTACCTGACTGTCATTGTCATGTATCATCTTTGCCACATGCCTGTTTCTTCCTCCTGACTGCAATTGCTAAACCACTGAAGTGTGAAGCAGAAAGCTGGATAAACTGAATTTAAGCACAAATGTGATCTTGGTTCCTGAGTCAGTTAGCATCTTGCATGCATTAGAATATATAGCCTGGTGAAACTGAAGCACTATTTGTTATCCAGAAGTCTCAGCTGCATACAGGAACATGATGTTACTGTTCATGAAGTTGTGCCAATGGATTTGTTTCCAGAGGATTATTTTTCTGACTTGCTCAGCCAAACTCTTTTCTGCAAGCATTTGTCCTAAAGAATAACTTTCAAGTGTATTGTGTCTGAAGACTTTCAGTTGCACTGGATAACTTCTTCCTTCCCTCCCTTAGATAAGGAGATCTCAACTTTAAGAATAGAAATGTTAGAAAGACATTTCCCACTTTTTCCTGTGGTGCTGGTAGAACATGTTTTTATTCTTTTATACCACAAGCACTTCAGAACGTTCCATGCAATTTGAGAATAAGTCCATTAGCTGAAATAACTCTGATGCTTAGAACACTTCCAGTTCTATCACAAAGTAATTCATCTGGCATAATGTGTTGTGGAATGGGTATAAATCCTGGGCTTTATACTTAGAATGTGATTGAAATCAGCCTTTCAACAGAGGCACTTTTCTTTCAAATGAAAGTTTTTCTACTTAACCTTTTCTAGACTGACTCTCAAAACAGGCTCAGTTTAAAGGACAAATATGTGTGATAAAGTAGTAGGAAATCACTCCATTGTATGATGCCCTGTAGCAGGTAAGCAGCATGCCTGAGCTGTTGCTGAATTCTTGATGAATCCCAAGCACTTCTGGCTGTTACCTTGTTGACTTAGTAACCTCAGATGTACATGTGTAACTTCTAATCATTTCTGGTCCTTACAAAAGACAACTTGCAACAAGGGAGTTGCTGGCCAACACAGCTATGGAAACTGCTTTCTGCACATCAGAGAAAAATCTCTACCAAGCCGGTGTACACCTGACAAAACCCAGTGATCTTCTTGGTGCAATAGTCAAATATAAGCCAATTTCTGCAGTATTTTAATGCTTTGTAAGTACTAGTAGCTTCCTTGAGCTATGCAAGTGTGCAAGAGACAGTAATTTGTAAAGAAATTGAAATGAACCCTTTAAAAAAAATACAGTTACTGAAATTTAGCTACTTAGTTGCACAGGAAGAAACTATCCATATTGGGTTGAGTAATAATCATAGAATAGTTAGGGTTGGAAAGGACCTTAAGATCAACCAATTCCAACCCCTTGCCATGGGCAGGGGCTCCTCACACTACACCATGTCACCGAGGGCTCTGTCCAACCTGGCCTTGAATGCTGCCATGGATGGGGCATTTACCACTTCTTTGGACAACCTGTGCCAGTGCCTCACCACCCTTACAGTAAGAAACTTCTTCCTTATATCCAATCTAAACTTCCCCTGTTTAAGTTTGAACCCCTTACCCCTTGTCCTGTCACTACAGTC
>WYDI02027130.1:0-22823 GCA_009867235.2 Psittacus erithacus | reverse complement strand
GTCCCCGCACCCGCGCCCCGCGCCGGGCCCCGCCAGCGCCACGGCCGCCCCGCGCCACCCCGCCGCCAGCGCCGCCGCCATGTGCAGCCCCGCGCGTCACGACGGGGAGAGACGGCGACACCTGCCGGCTGGGAGGACCGAAGGGTGTGGCGGGGTGACAGCCCAGCGCAGGCAGCGCGGCGCACGGCGGACGGCGCGGACAGGAGCCGCGGTGACAAGGCCCAGCCCCGGCCCCGGCCCCGCTACTCCGTGGTTGCTGTCGGTAGCAGAGGCCCTTCGTGAGACCCCTCCTGCCCGTGTGCAGGCAGGGGTGCGGGCAGGGACTCAGCCTCCTCTTCTTCCTTCGGGCGCAGAGGCTCCTCCTCGTCGGGTGGAGCCGGCAGCAGGAAAGCCAGGGAGTCCCTCAGAGCAGCCAAGTTAATGCGGCCCAGGTGGCCGAAGCGCTGCAGCTGGGTTGGGGGGACGCCTGCCAGAGAGGGAAAGTGGGGCTGGTGGGAGCCTGTGGGCAAAGGGAAGCCCCACAGAGGTGGGACCAGCAGATCTAGGGGGGATCAGCCTCCCCCCTCCCCACTAGACACAACCCCCGGGGATCTCACCCAGTGCTTGTGCGATCTGTGCTGGCGGGAAGAGGACCTGCAGGCAATGGTTCAGGTAGGGCAGCAGGTCATCCAGGAAAGCCATGCAGAACTGGGTGAAGAGCTCCTGTTCCCGCCCGCTGAAAGCCACCTCTTCTGCACGGTGGAAGGCCAGGATGGTTTTAGTCACCTGGGGTGAAAGGCACAGTTGTTAATACTCCCCACAGACAGCCCCACACATAAAATGGACACTCCTCTCCCACCCAATTTTACGAGGTTCAACAGGGCTTAGTGCCAGGTCTGGCACTTGGGCCACAACAACCCCATGCAACGCTCCAGCTGCAGGGAAAAGTGACTGGAAAGCTGCCCACAGAAATAACCTGGGGGTGTTTGTCAACAGCAGCTGAACATGAGCCAGCTTGCACCCAGGTGGACAAGAGCATCCTGGCTTCTATCAGCAACAATGAGGCTAGCAGGGCCAGAGAAGTGACTGTTCCCCTGCACTGGGCACTAGTGAAGTGGCACCTTGAATCCTGTTCTGGGCCCCTCACTACAAGAGAGACATTGAGGTGCTGGAGCGGGGACAGAGAAGGGCAACGTTGCTGGTGCAAGGCCCGGAGCACAGTGTGATGGGGAACGGCTGAGGGACCTGGGGGGTTCAGTCTGGAGAAGAGAAGGCTCAGGGGGGACCTGCTTGCTCCTTGCAACTGCCTGACAGGAAGTTGTAGTGAGGTGGGGTTGGTCTCTTCTCCCAAGTAACAAGCGATGGGACAAGAGGAAACGGCCTCAGGCTGTGCCAGGTGAGGTTTAGATTGGAGGTTAGGGATAATCTGTTTCCCCAAAGGGTTGTCAAGCACTGGAACAGGCTGCCCAAGGAAGTTGTGGAGTCACCATCCCTATAGGTATTTAAAGGACATGGATACATGGCACTTAGGAACATGCTTAGTGGTGGGTTTGGCAGTACCAGGCTAACACCTGGACTTGATCTTCCAAAGAGTCTTTTCCAACCTAAATGAGTCTATGATTCCATCCTACAAATACTCAGAGCAGGATGAGCCTGTCCTCATGTCCTCCTGTGACAAGGCACAGCTCTATCCCCTGGCACCTCACCTCACCAAGCGCATCCTCCAGGCAGGTGGTGACATCCTGTGCCAGGGCGATGGGGCAGCAGAGCCGCAGGTCATTGAAAGCAACAAGGAGGCTGTTGAGGAAGCAGGCGAGGGGTGGGAAGTCCAGCAGCACCATGGGAGGCTGCAGTGTGCCCGGCTGGGCCATGGGGACCGGGACCCCTGCACTGCCCCCCAGCACTGCTGGCGTAGAGATGAGCGTGTAGGAATTCATCTCTTCCTGGAACTTCTCCACTGCCTCTTCCACCGCCTTCCTGAAAGCGGTGGCAGCCATGTGCTGGAAGAGGGGCGCGAGCTGCCCGCGGAAATCGGCTCCCACCCGGCTGAAGGAGAGGCCGAAATACATGCACTGCCCCAGCAGCGAGTCCAGGCGGCCGCCCACCCCACGCTGCAGGTCGCGCTCCAGCGTCTGCAGGAACTCAGACACCTTCTGCAGCACCCAGCTGTGGAAGATGGCCCCCTCGTTGAGGGCCTGACCCTCGGAGGGCAGGAGCGGCTCCTCATCGGAGAAGATGGCACGATACTGGGTGATGATGTCGAAAAGGTGGACACGACAGGCTTCAATGGTCTTGGTGATGTGGAAGTAGGGGTCATCATCAGGGATGGAGGCCTGGATGGAACACAGCCACGCATCCCGTGCCTGCAAGAACTTGATGCGCAGCTCAGCCTCAGTGAAGACATCCATGCGCCGCAGGTAGCCTATGACCCGCAGACAGGCCGGGAGCTGGATGTTGGTGCGGAGCTGCTGGATGAGCTGGTTCAGCATCAGCTGGGTGCACTGGCGCACTTCTTCCACAATGCCCTGGGGTGGGACAGAAGCCTCAGCCACAGGAGCTGGGTACAGGGTGGCACAGGGCAGGGGCAGAGCAGATCCTACCTGGATCACAGGAATGGTGCTGTGCTTCCTTTCCAGCCGTCGCACATAGGCAGCGAGCTCCAGCGCCTCCTCGTAGTAGCCATTGCGGACGCAGGTGTCCATGAGCTGCGGTATCTCCAGTATCTCCAGAATCTCCGTGTGCCGGTTCAGTGTCAGGCTGTTCATACGCCGGCTGCAGGCAATCTCCTCGGCATCATGCATGAAGTTCCTGCGGGATCAGGATGGGATCAGCACGAGGCTCTCTCCTGCAGCAGGTAAACCCCAGGATCCTCATACCCTCCACGATTTCTCCTCAGTCCCATCCTTCCCAGCTCAGCACCAGCTCCTTCTCATCCCCCAGCCCAGCCCTCTATTGCCCCCAGGACTGCCTGTGCCCCATCATACCCAGCCCCAGCCTCCCTCCATCTCCCCCCGTGCCTTCACCGCCCCACTCCCCGCCAGCCCCCGTCTCCCCGAGTCCCCAGTGGGCCTCTCCCGCCCGCCGCCCCGGTGCCCGTTCCCGCACCGGCAGGCGTCCTGCAGCGCGGGCAGGCGCTCCAGCAGGCTGCCGAGGCGACTCTCGATGCCGCCGAAGCCGTGCCCGGCGCTGCCGGTGCACTCGGCGGAACGGATGAAGGCGCGGTAGTGCTCGAAGGCCAAGCGGCGGGTCTCCGCCCCGACCCGCGCCCGCTCCGCCGCCAGCCGCGCCGGCTCCCGGCCCAGTTCCGCCAGCCCCAGCGCCGCCAGCTCGGACACGTATGCGGAGAGCTCGGGGCCACCGGGCGCCGCGGGACCGCGCAGCCAGGCCAGCAGCCGCGCCTCCTCCGCTGCCGCCGCCGCCATCGCGCCGCTCCGACGGGGCGCCGCGCCACTTCCGTCCCGACACTTCCTGTTCCAACAGTTATTTCCCGTTCCGGCGGTTCCGGTGGGGCCACGCGTGTGCGGCGCGGGACGATGCGGCCGCTGACGGAGGCGGAGACGCGGACGGTCTTCGAGAAGCTGGGGCGATAGTGAGGGGCTGGGGACACCGGGGGGCCTGGGGATGGGCGGAGGGACAGGGTCTTGCTCACGGCATCTGTCCCCGCAGCATCGGTGAGAACATCCAGCTGCTAGTGGACCGGCCCGATGGCACCTACTGCTTCCGCCTGCACCGTGACCGCGTCTACTACCTGAGGTGAGGCGAGAGCCGGCACGGGGGCGCCGGGCAGCCGGCGCTGTCCCGGAGCTGCTCCAGCTCTGTTCCGGATCCCCGCAGCGAGAAGCTGCTGAAGGTGGCGGCGAGCATCCCCCGGGAGAGCCTGGCGGCGCTGGGCACCTGCTTCGGGAAGTTCACCAAGACGCAGAAGTTCCGGCTCAGTGTCACGGCTCTGGACTTCCTCGCGCCCTATGCCAAGGTGAGAACCGGCCCCCGGCATCCCCCAGCCAGCAGCAACCCCTGGCCCTTCATCGCGCTGTGCCTCTCTTGCAGTTCAAGGTGTGGGTGAAGCCGGGCTCCGAGCAGTCCTTCCTCTATGGCAACCATGTCCTGAAGTCAGGCCTGGGCCGCATCACAGAGAACACAGCTCAGTACCAGGGGGTGGTGGTGTACTCCATGGCTGACGTCCCGCTGGTGAGTGGCTGGTGTGGACCCCACGTTTCTCAGGGCTGGGGTACAGGGTTGGCGGGCGAACTCTTATCTACTGTTCATTCTCCTCCAGGGCTTTGGGGTGGCTGCTAAGTCCACACAGGAGTGCCGGAAGGTGGACCCCATGGCCATTGTGGTGTTCCACCAGGCTGATGTGGGGGAGTATGTGCGGAACGAGGACACTCTCATGTAAGAGGACTCCGGTGCTCCAAAGACACAAGTGTTCCTGGCCAGAACAGACCTTGTCCTGCACTGTCAGTGCAACGGTGTCACAGAGAGCTCACTCTGCTGCTGGGGTGTGCTCTGATGTGAAAGGGCTGGGAGCCACCAGTACACAGCCCGATACTCTGGAGGAGCTGCTGCTTAAGTGAGGAGCTGTTCCGCGGGCACTGGACCTGCCCCTGCTCTCAAATAAAGCCTGTTCTTTTTTCTAAAATGCCTGTTGTCTAGTGCAGGGCCTCAGGGGAGGTCAACCCTTGTCTATGGTACAGGCCGTTGCCTTCCTGAGGCAGCATGATGCACTGGGGTGAGGCACCAGAGGGGAGAAGCTGCACATGTAGTTCTGCAGAAGAGACTGGGGGAGGCACACGGCCTAGGGCTGGGTGGACAGGCTGACCACTGAGCTGAGGGGAGAGAAGGAGGGGGCAGGCAGCTGCATGCAAGGCAGGACTTGCTTTGCACAGGCTTGCAGAGGATGGACAGAAGGCTGCTATCACGCCCCAGATTCGGTGCCAGGGGTTCTTTATTAAAGTGCCTGGTAGAAAAGACATTATGGGACACCATAATGATGGGAAGGGAGGTAATAAACCAACCTAGCACACAAAGTTCAGTGTTGTGCTTTTCTTCGGTTGGGGTGATTTCAGCCAAGGGAGGAGCAGGGGAGCTCTCCTTCCTAAAAGCAGGATCTGTCCTTTCCTCCCTCTCTGTGAAGGGTCAGAATTAGCTGTTAGCTTTGTTACGAAGCCCTGCAGGCACTGGTCCTTCCCACACTTTTGGACACCGCTAGCACTTCTGCCTGCTGGAGGCTTGCACATTGAAGAGGCGCTTCAGGAAGTAGAGCTGCAGCACCCCGGAGAGAACAATGGCACAGCTCTGTGCCATTGACCACCAGTTGACGTAGTTGTAGTTGGACTCCAGGAGGAAGGAGTCGGATGTTTTCCGCATCCGGGCAAAGTTGTAGAACCGCCACATGTGGAAGATGTGGAGCTGCAGTTTCTCGGTGCTGACCTGCAGGAGAGGCTGGTGCTCAGCAGCCAGGCTGCAGCAGAGCCTGGGGCTGGAAGAGCTGCTCTTGGAGCTCCTCCTGTGCTCAGCATTAACTTAAAGCTGCAGCTCAGCCAACAGCAAACACCCTTCTTGGTTCCCTCGGGAGAACCTGCCCATCCCCGAAGCACTGGCGCACAGTGGTCACCTTCACACTCACCCCAATCGCCTCCAAGGTGTCATTCAGCTCTTTCTGCTCTTCTGGCTGCTTGTTGTCAGTGCCAAAGGCTTTGTAGTAGACACCAAAGTTGAGATACACCTGCATGAAGCCAAAGTGGTTTTGCTGGTTGTTCAGGCACAGCTGGTAGAAACCTGTGGAGAGAAATGGGGATTGTTGTTCCCTGAGCAGAAGAGCTGCTGCCAGGCAGATCCATCCCCAGCACTTGACCCTCATCCTCCCCACTGGGGAGAGAGATGTGATCAGACTCATAACGCCCCTGGGAAATGCTGGCTGCCTGGGCAGGACCAGGGCAGCAAGGACCTTTCTCCTTGGTGAGGAAGTTGATTTGTCCCCGCACATGCTGGGAAGCGCCAAGCTGGAAGCCGCTGGGGTCACTGGCTGTGACCAGGATGTTCCTGTTGTTGCCAATCCCCGTTGCACGCTGGACCTGGAGGCAGAAAACACCCAAGGCCATTCATGGACCTGATTCTGAGCTCAGGAAAGAGAAGCCCATAGGAGCCCTTGTGTGTAGGGCAGGGGCCCAGTGTGGTCCAGCCTCTACTGTGGGTTGTTTTGGGGTCCATGGGGAGCTGCTCCCTCCATTGCTGTGAGCTGGGGCCAGGAACAGCCTTCAGTTAGCTGCCAGCTACACATAAAAGGACCCCAAGACCCACAGCCCTGGATGATAAACTGCAATGCTCCCAGTGCCTGCTCATGGTGCTGCAAGCCCCTGAACACACCCCATATCTTCCACCCCCTATACCTACCCTATCTCCCTACTGCCTGGATGGAGTGCTTCTAGCACTGCTGCTGCTGGAGTGATGGGAGACGAAGCTGTGCAGAGGCCCAGGGCTGTGCCATGCTCCTTTGGGGCTGCTCTGCTGAGGGCAGAGCCCAGGAGGAAAGCTGTCAGCACTGGGCATGGCCAAGCTCTTGCTCTCCTTCAACCAGCCTAGTGTAAACAGGTGACAAAAGGCTGCCGTTTTCCCTTTGGGAAGGGAACAGAGCATGAGGACAAGTACATAGGGCTGTGCTTGATACCTCTGGCATGCCTTCCAGCTGCAGCTCAGAGAGCCAAGGGCTGTGCAGCAGCCTTCAGCCAGCCCAGCAAATGGCAGAGCTCCCCCCAATACCAGGACGCCCTGCAGCTCTCTGCATGCTCAGTCATCACATCCAGAGCTCTCAGTGCTCCTTTAAAACAGGTATTTAAAAAAGGAAATGTGATTTATGATGGAAATTGCATTAAAAAAGTACAGTCCCTGAGGTGGAACACCCAAGTGACAGACCATTCCTGTCTCAACTCAGGACCTTCCCCATGAAAGGCAAACCGCCTCCACCCTGGGGCTGGTGGATTTGGAGCTCAGCCTGAGCCACCCTTCTGCACATAAAACTGGTTGTAGGACCATGGTGATGGAGGAATTCCCACTGCAGGACTTGCCGTGCCCTTGGAGGAGGCAATGGCCAGCAGCTGCGAGCACTGACTGTGAGCTGCAGCACTGGACTAACCCAGCATAGCCATTTGCTGACCCCATCAGCAGCTGCACAGCTTCCTGGGATGCATCTCGCAAAACTCACCTCATAGTTGAAGAAGAAGTTCCCATTCTGGTGTGCAAATTGCCAGAAACATTCCACGGTGCCAGCGGCAATGATGATGGCAAAGTCATAGCGATCTGCCCCATGGAATAGCGAGTCCTGGCTGGATCTGCTGGGGGGTTCAGTCCTGGGGCAGCCAGCAGAGCCCAGCAGAGCCAGGAACACCACCAGCAGCATCCTACTTCCCAGCCCTCTGTGGTCCCTCCAGCCAGGGCAGGAGCAGGGACTGAAGTTGTCAGGGATAATCATTAACTGCCTCAGAGTGGCACCTTGGCAGGGGCCAGGACTGGAGTCAGGGGAACGAGGCAACCTTGAGGTGAGCTTGGGGCAGAACAGGGGCTTATCCAGCTCATCCACATTAGAGCTCACGCAGCAGACCCCTCTGCAGAGGCAGAGGCTGTTGTGAAGAAGCTCCACGGTCACCAGCAACACTGAGCCAGTCCCCAGCCAGCACTGATCTGTGTCCTGTGAACAAGAAAATTAAGCAGGAAAAGTGTTTTACCACCAGGAAACGCACATAGCCCTAAAGCAGGTTTGTGGGGGAGCGTCCTTCCTCTCTGGCTCCTCCCTGTCTTGGCTGCAACACCTTCCCTGTATACCCAAGGACAAGAGCCTGGTGCAGAGAAGGAAAGTATGGGTGAATTCATCTTCTTCAACTAGGCACAATCAATGGACATTGCTTCACAACAGCAATTACTGGTCCAGCTTGTGGCTCACATCAAGCCTCTGCAAGTGCAGGGTGTCCCATCCACCCAGGGCTGCTCTGACCCCAGGGACCGCAGTTTTACAAGCGGAAGGGGAGGGAAACACACAGCCAGGTGATGAAGCAGGCTCAGTCCAGCAGCTCCTGCTGAAGGACAGAAGGAAGCAGGTGTTTCCAGGCAGACTTCTCCCAGCCCCAGCTCTACAGAAATGCTGCTGGGAAAGGCTATTTTTAGCAAATACTGCCACGGCTCCTCAGCCTTTGACTTCAGCAGAAACCCCATCCAGAAGCTTCTGCCATATGCAGCACCTTTGGGCATCACTATTCCACCCCAAACAGCAGCTGACACAACAGCTCAGGAGGCAAAGGGGAAGCCCCATGTTCCTGGGGGGCTGCCTGCCCCAAGTGCCACATTTCCACCCGTACGGTACAAGCTCACACTTACAACTCAAAGCCACCCAAGAAAACACAAACTTTATTTATGGAAGACTGCTAGGACATAAGCTCTGGCTTCAGCTGCTGGATATGCAATGCCCTGGGCACCCAAACACATGCAGGGATTGCACACCAGCAAGAAGTGTCAGGAAGATATGGCCCAACTTTTAATATGTGAACAACCAACAGTTAAATACTAATATACAAAATTATGTTTTTTAAAGCCTCAAAGCTGGAAGGGAGAAATTTCCACTCTGAGGCTTGCTGCGGCTAAAAGTAGAAAGAAATGTGAAGAATGAAAGATACCTATTTGTCTCAATCTCCTCCCTATAAGCTGTGGGGCTACATGTTGCCTCCCACCCACAGAGAATTGAGCACAAATGGATTAAACAAGTGACAGACAGCTTAGACAACTGAAACACAGAAAAATAGCACCTGAGGGGATTAGCCTGCTACTGACAGCATCTGAGCAGAGAAATCAGCTGGGATTCATTCTACAAAGGCTGCAGTTGTCAGGAGAAGAAAATCCCAATCCAGGCCATTTCCAAGCATATGCTATCAAGCCTGCACAAAAACTAAAACCTGCAGCTAGAGCTCAAGGCTCCTTGGTTCTTGTCACGATTTCTGTCTGCTGTATCAGTCTCAGGTGCCATGAGCCACAGGGGCTCCCCACACACACATCAGAGATAAGCACAGCGGCCTCCCCTGCCATGATGCTCCAGTCCATCTTTCCAAAGAAAAGGTTTTTGCACTGGAAGTTCTGTGGCTCCCAGCTTCAGAGGATTCCCAGTTTTTTCATGGTCCGCCAGCGATCCTTGATCATCACTGCTGTGCGGTTCTGGAAGGGGTATTTCTGGCAAATGGCCTTCCATCTCCCTTCTCCGAACTTCTGCACACCATCTTTGATCCACTCGCTCTCTTGCACTGTCCATTTCTACAAAAGAGCATGATGCAGTGAGTACAAAGTGCAGCTTCAGAGTGCCACTAGCACAGAACCATATGGTAACTCCCCCCATGTGTGTTAGCTCCCCTTTACCATCTGTGCCAGTAACATGTAGGAAAGGCACAGATGTCCTGTCAATAGCACACACAACACTCAATCACTCCTCTGTGAATGTGCTCTTGTACCCGTTACAGATAACAGAAGTGCTCAGCTCCAGCAGAGTGCTACGTGGTGTACAGCAGCACAAGAGCCAGCAGCTCTCCTACAAGTCAGACTGAGAGTTCCCAGCAGCATCAAAGCGGGGACCTCTTCCCAAGCAACAGCTGCTGTATGTGTGTCCTTCACCCAAACAAGATGCTGAACCTCTCAAGCATGGGGGGAACCTAGCAAACCCAGCTCTGAACCACGTGCATCAAGGAAAAAGGACTTCATGCACATACCCAGTGCGTGGCACACAGCTTTACCAACTACCAATCTGGGCTGTTTTAACAGAGAAACTCCAAGCACTTCTGTGAATGCAAAGGCCTGCACAACTTGGATCACGCCTGGATACCACAAACACCAGTGTAAGGAAGCACTTTCCAACCCAGTCTCCACATTTAAAGCATGGCAGCAGCTCACCCTGCTGTAGTGAGCTGCAGCCTGCTGAGGAAGCAGTCTGAGCAGCAACCCCCACCAGTGTATTTCAGACTGTCTGGCAGTTTGCTCTTCTCTGCAGGCATATCCTAATCTCAGGCCTTGCTGAAAGGACTTAAGGGCTCCACATTACCTGTTTCTTGGAACCGAAGACTGTGCTGCTATAGCTGGCTGTCTCAAATGACGCTGAAAAACAAGACAACAGGGTTACATTTCACCTTAACTCAAGAGGTATAGACCTCCCTGACAGACTGCCTTGGGCTTTACTGCTGAAATACAGAGCCAACAATGAGAGCATCCCATGACAGACAAACCAAACTCCTTTATCCCTCTTTTCTGCAGCCCCAGCTGTTTCATGTGAAAGCTTTCCAATAGGATCTGATTTGTTTTAAACTAGCAGGGGCATCCATCCAGGATGTGGCTACTCTGTACACTGAAGCAGGAATTAGACACCCACTATCCACTCCTTTTCAGCAGTTAAGCTACATACCTAACTGCAAAAAGGACTGGACAATTGATCCCACTGAAAACGTAAACTGAACCTTTATTTCATGGCACTAAAGTAGGAACAAGGGAAAAGCTGTATTTCTGATGTTTACATTCTTTAAGCTAAGCATGATTTATCTGAGACTGGAACAGGTGGCTTTGGCACACATTTCAAGGCAGATGTACAAAGAGCTGGACAGTTACATATTCTCCTGGGTTTTCAGGACTTCTGGTTTCAAAATTCAGTCACACAGAAGGTAGCAAGAAACCCATAAATGAGCCTCACAGCCAGGATTAGCATCAATTAACACCCACAGGAGGGGCTCTGTTCTTACCATCACCCGGAAAAAGCTCCTCCTCTTCACTCCAGCTCTCTTTTTCTTCCAACCCATGTGTGCTGTTCCACTTGCTTCTGAGGGACCTGAAAGCAGGCAAGCATTTACTTTGGCTGTTGGCTAGGGAGGATGTTTTTAGGGGAGAAGGTAGGGACACAGAGGATACAGCAAGCAAGCCTGTGATGAGGGTGCAGTACTGAGAAAAGTGCCCATAAAGTGATATATAAACACCCTGGCACCTCCTCAAGTACCCTCTGAAGGGGGATGAATCCTTAGCAGCCTCCATCTGAAGGTACAGTGTGCTGTATGTACTCAGTACAGGTGGAGCATTGTATTTTCTAGCCAGCATTAGCAAAAACAAGTGAGAGGGTATTAACTACACAATGAGGTGCTTACAGCAGACAAAAAGCTGAACTTCCCAGGCCCCTGTATGTGGCACAGACTTGCCAACAATCTAGGAGAGAAGCCTTTAGACTCCCAAGGGAGCGTTTAATTCTTACTGTTTTACTGCTAGCACTACTGAGGTCAGCCAAGCTATAGAGGCCTCTCAGTGAGATCAAGGGCCTCAGTGCTGTCACCTGCTTCCAGTTCTCAAGCACAGACTTGTGAAGTTAACTTAAGTCCGTTAAAAAAAGCCTTCAAAAGGTTCAGCTGAGGATATTGCATCCAGTATAATTGAAGCCACTGGGAAATAACCCATCTCTGTTCTTACTTCAGGTTGCACTGTTGAACACCTCTTTCTTGCACATAAATGTTTGTGAAACAGCCCCTGGCAGAGATGCACACAAAGAGATTTCCAGAGAGATGTCAGCACCACTGCTACCATATTGACAAAGAAAGGCTTCAAGACAGGACATCTACACAAGCAGCACGGACAATAAATCACTTTTCAGGTGAACAGGAAACCAATTTGCACAGCATCAGGGCTTGAAACTCAAGAACTGCCTACACCAGCATCAGCAGCCCCATTTTTGGCTCCCTCCTGGTCTGGCAGAACCCTCACTTTAGCTAGCACAGGATGGGGAAAGCATCACGTTCATATCTGTGTCCAGCCACTTCCCATGGCAGTCAGGCACAGCACATGGCCTCGGATAAGTTCACAAAACATCATCCTATTCTCACAGGGCTCCCCTAGCACCCTCAGAATAAACTCCAGACACCCCAGGACAGCAACATCAGCTGCAGTATATTACCAGAAAAAAAAAACCAACCCAAACCAAAAGATAAAGCATTGCCACTCAAGTCCTTGAAGAGCAGGAAACTTACCAACTAAACTTCCCCCATGACCCTAAGACAATGGCAGGGTAGAAATCTCTTTCCAGCATCACCTCTTGACAGCTTAACCCTGAGCAATGCACACTAGCAAGAGTTTTTGCCACTGGTTGCACCAATGCCAGCTGCACTGCAGCACATCTCAAATTTGTGGCCACCCTCCTGCACTTCAAAGACAGCCACCTCCAAAGCAGCCAAGCAATGCAGAACACCAAGGTCTTTCTTGCCTGCCCTTCAAAACCAAACCTTCAGGTTCTTGACATTCTTAAGCCAGAAAACAAAGGAGATTGTGTTTTATTTCTTTCCAAAGACATCAAGCTCTCCTCAGTCCTTCCAGTTTCACTCCTGGGGATCCAAAACGTCATTATTGCTGGCTGCTGTGCAACTTCACTAAACAGAAGAGGAGCAACTCAAGATGTTTAAGCAGGAAGCGTTACTACAGCCTTGTTACAGCCTACAGGAGATACTCATGAGACTCATAGCTTTACAGTCTCCTAACAGTGCTAATTTTAAACTTCTGCCAGAAAGCTTACGTTACTGTCTTCTGTGGGTAACCCTTATATCGAGGAAAAAACCCCTAACATAGTCCCACATCTTACTGCAGTCATTTCAGCTGCAAGGTAAGTAACAACTCACTCGTAGCTGTAACTTTCTCTTTCAGTATTTCTTAAACAACACTGGTGTCAGGGAAAAAAAAACCCAACCCAAAAAGCCCTATAAAAACAAAACCAAAAAACCAGAGACCTTAAGTAAAGTGAAAAGGTAGGAAGGAAAGTTTAAAACACTCTACAAGATGCACCCATGAACTCTTCCCAGTGTCAGCATCACTAACCAAAGCACAGAGAAACACACGTTACCTGCAATACGCACACTGGAACTGCCTACCAGTACTACCTGCAGTACCTCCAACCCACTGCCAATGGAAAATGGGTAATTTTCTCCTCTCCATTTCCCAGACAGTGAGGTGTAAAGATAAAGTAGTTACTTTGCCCAGTTGCACATATGCTAGCAGACAAGGATGGTCAATACACTCATCCTGAACTCAAGAGAAAGGTTTTTGTTTATGCTACCAATGTCAGCTGCAAGTGAAAAGATTGGGTGCATATTAGAATATACCAGAAGAGATGGACTTCATACTTGGCACTCTTGGTAGATACAGGCTGGTCATGCAATTTCTGAACAGGTCTGGAAGCAGAAGACACAACTGGCTCCTGGGAAGAGTCTGGCCTCTCACTCAACTCGCTGCACTGGCTGTCTTGCTCCATGACCAGTTTGCTTATTGTGTACAAGCGCCTGGTCTTACGAATAATTTCAGGAGGGTCTGAGATGTCAGAATCTTGTTTCTCCGCTTCTTTCCGTTTCTTGGTTCTGTGGGATACAGAAGGAGACAGTTGCCTGGGGAAAGAAAAGTCTGTTTCATCCAGTTTGGTGAAGAGTGCACCAGAATCCTGGGAGTCAGACAGGATCTTGAAAGCTTCTCTCAGAAAAGAAATCCCATACGTGGTTACAGTTCCAGAGGGCCCCCTACAAAACAAACAGAACTGAGCAGGTTGTAGAGATATCACCAAAGTGGCTCCAATTCACTGAAATCAGGCTTGTCCCCAAGGGTGTGACCCTCAATAACTGACCCCAGGGTGCAAATAAAATTTCGTGAAGAAGGCATTTCCAGCCCTTTGGTCCTCCCTCCTTTTAAATAAAGTGGTGCAGCAAAGCAGGTCTTGAGAGAACATGCCCACGTGCTATTCTCAAATAAGGGTTGAGCCGTATGGACATCAAACACTGCTCTGTGAGAGCAAACCTGCTGGCAGCCACTGCCCTCCCTCCCCGGTTTGCAGTATCTCCAGAAAAAAACCCAAACCAACTGAACACTTTTACTGCAATCTAGAAGACAGAAGTCTTACACTGAGCGCCTCCGGGGCTTGCTTGGGCAGACCTGCTGGGGCTGGCACTGGGGAAGTTAAGAGCTACCTGGAGAGAGGAAACTACTGACTGGAAAAGAACTGCTGCCACACTTCATCCACAGTGCAGGGCCAGATTCCTCTGCTCACCTTTCTGAGCCCCTGGAAGACACTCCTGGAGGTTGTGGCATTGCTGCTATGTCAGAAGCTGGAAGTTCTGGAGTTGCTGCTGCTGCTAGTTCTTTAGATATTTGCATAGGCTCTGATGCATCTTCCAAGTTATTATCTGCTGCTGTTATATCATCAGGAGTTGCTGCTGGGTCACTATCCTCTTCCATAGGCTCAGAAGCTGTTGCGAAGTCACTAGTTCCTTCCCTAAGATCTGAAGCTCCTGTGGGGTCAGGTGTCCTTTCTGCAGGGCTGGGAGCTCCCTCCAGGTCTTCTGCCATTTCTGCAGGCTCTGTTGCTCCTGGGCCCTTTGCCCCTCCTGATGGCTCCAGAGTATCATTCTTTGGCACATCTGCAGACTCAGGAGTCACTGATGGGCGTCTTGGCTTTTTTGCATGTTCGGAACTCAAAGCCTTTTTAATCACCTTGGACAGAGAAAAAGCACATAACCATTACAAGAAAATTTCTTGTACTGCCACCCAATTTTACCTCCTCTCAAAGGTATTTTTAGCTGCCACCTGCAGGTAAATCAGCACAAGGCATAGAGTTCATGCCTATCAATTAAAACTTGTTACACAGACTGAAAAGATCCGTTCACCTCTAGAAACTTTTTTGGAATAGACTGATTTTGTGGTATTTTTGATTTAATCCACCATTAATTAGGTGCCTAAACTCAAACTCATTAACAGATACAGAAGGCATGTAAAAGCCAAATTCCTGTATTTCATTGCCTTCTGGCAAAGTAAGCGTTGGTTCCCCCCACATCTGCACCCTGTGCTGTTTTGGGAAGCCAGGTAAGCAAGGCAGACATGTACCATTTGCAGTAGTGGCTCTGAATCATTTATGTAAGTCTCAAGGAACTGAAATGTGCTCCGCTGGAAGTCCTTGTAAGAGAAGTTTCTGACCACTGGATGACTGCAGTCCTTGTCCTGGATGATAGTCAGCAACTCATACTTCTTTTTCTAGAGAAGAGGCAAGAATGCTCTGAATAGATACAATGATATAAACACAGAGGCTGGGATCTGGGCAAGGTCCCTTTCCTATTTGGGATTCTCCAGGTGCAACCACTTTACACTGACACAAGGCTGGGAAAAGGCCAGAGAAACAGGACGGTCACCTTGTTTCAGCAATCCTGACTTTCTGCTACAGCACCCAAGACATTTCACTGCCTACAGAAAGAGGAATGGGGACTTCTGATTTTAGTACCAATTCTTCTTACCAATTCATGCTCTACACATGAGCTTGAGTTTTCATTAATGTAAAGGATGAATACCAATACCTAGAAGGCTCATGGAGATATGTGAGAGAACACAAGTAACAGAGGGAGCTTCAGAGACGATTGATATGCTTGAGAAATGCAGAGCACTGAAGGTCCATCGCTCAAGGAGGACACATTAACTCCAGTTTTGGAACCTTTTCCCTTTTTTCTTGTTTGGGTATTGCTAAGGGGTGTGCTTCTCAAGGAAACCTCTCACACCCTCAGGGATCATACTGCCCACTTTGTAAGACATACCAGGAACTCCTGCAGGTACCCCTGCTCCCCAACACCCCATAGGACATACCAGGCAGTCCTCAAGCAGTTGCCTCTCATTCCAGCGCAGACTCACCTGGCTTTTGGGCTCCTTCCCTATATGCCTCTCGACAATTTCTGCAGCTTTCTCAAACTCTCTATTTCTGATGCAGACAATAACAGCCTAAAGGAGAAAACAAAACCCATTTTCTCTACTGACAATGAACTGACCATACTCTGTAGATCAGCTTTGGAAAAGCATATATGATCATCAAGCACAGCACAGGTAACAGCTTAGTACCAACTTACAAAGAAACTCTTCTACATTAACTGATGAAGAAGCACATGCACAGAAGATACACATTTGCAGACAAGTCACCCCTAATGATGGCATTCTGTATCTGAGGCAATTTCCCGTCATTTACACAAGACCTTTGTAAGACAGTATTTATTTAAAAACTTCTTACAGCTTCCTTCACCATTTCCCGAAGAGTTTTCATTGTCTCCTGAGTCACAGCGAATTCTGTATGAATAAGCTCCAGGACACCAATTGCTGATTCCAGAGGGGTGAGGTCCGACTCTTTATCAAAAGTGCAATCTACAAGAAATCAGAGCTGCTGGTTTCTGAGTTCAGAGACATCTCAGAGAGGCCTAATCATTTGTTTGCTTGTTCTAATTGCAAATCTTACAGCTACTGAGGATGAAGGTGAGAAGGAATGGAAGGCTGCCTGTCAAGGGCCTAAACTGCAAGACCCAACCCAAGGCACAGGAAGCTACAGAAGCACTACGTGTCTATTAATAACTGACCCGGGAGTGTTGCAGAAGCAACAAGGCTGAGCCAAAGCCACTATCACAGAACTGCAGAATCATGGAATGGTTTGGGTTGGAAAGGACCTTAACATCATCCAGTTCCAATCCACTGCCATACAGGCACCCTACACTAGACCATGTCACCCAAGACTCTGTCCTACCTGGCCCAGAACACTGCCAAGGATGGAGCATTCACCACTTCTTTGGGCTACCCATTCCAGGGCCTCGCCACCCTCACAGTAAAGAACTTCTTCCTTACATCTAACCTGGATATCTAAACTAACATTGGTGTGTGTCTGGCTAACAGGACAGACTGGGAGCTAGAGATCTAAGACATTGCTCCTGGCTACAGCAGCACAATGCAGACAAGAAAAGCCACACTCTTCAGACCCTTGCCTTCAGGGAAAAGCTACAGCAGCTGAACAGCTTTAGCCCAGGCTTGTGCTCTGTGCAGGAACGCTGCTCCTGGGAGCTACTGGGACAGAGCACAGGGACAGTGAGCTGCAGGTCCACACTGGGGCTTCTTCCCCAGGGCATTATTGGGAAGTTTGAGGACGCACCGAGGTTCTCGCCTTCCTCGACCCGTGACAGGAACTGCATCAAGCGCAGCATCCGAGCCATGACGTGATCCTTCTTCAGGGGCCGCACGAGCAGCGCTGCGGGACAACGGCGAGGTTACGCGGTGCTGGCACAACACGGCGCGGCCCCCCCTCCCCCCCACCGCAGCCCGGGCCCTCACCCCGGTCCCCCCGCAGCCGGTCCGGCTCCCCCCCGCCCCGCAGCGCCGGCGCACCCTGCATGACATCGCGGAGCTGTCGGAAGTCGCGGTTGCGCCCGGCGCGGTAGGCCGCCATGGCCTGGTGGAAGTAGAACTGCAGGATGTGGCCATTCACCATGGCCTCCTCGGGCAGCCCGCCCCGCGCCTCCATCGAGTCCGACCGCGGCGCCCGCCGCCGCTTCCCCACCATCGCGCCGGGCAGCGACGCGCAGCCCCTTCGGAACGAACGACGGCGCCGCACCATGGCCGCTCCCGCCCCCCGCGGCGGCCCTAAAGCCCGACGCAGCCCGCTGGTACCGGCATGCATCGCGGCCAGCCACCCGCGCGCCACGCCTACAGCCCCCAGCCGGTACCGCGCCGCTCCCTGGCCGCGCTGGCGCCCTCTGTCGGCTGGGGGGTGCACCTGTCAGCCATCCGCTTATTCCGGGCTCCGACGGACGCCCCAGAGCTCGGCCGCGCCGGCCACAGGAGCACCGGGGTTGCTCCCCGCCCGCCTAGAGGGAGGCCCAGGGCAAGAGACGGGGCTGCTCTCCAGGTCGTGTCGTTCTCTGGGTACAAGCAGCGTTTCCCGGGCCCCTGGATGCCCTGTAGGCGGTGGGAAGTGTGGAGCTGGAGGGCAGTGCCCACTGTGAGCTATGGGAGCCTGCGGGAGAGCTTCCCCGGGCACCTCACCAGCCTGTCCCACCCCCCAGAACAGAGTCAGTGCCCTTGCCACCAGCACAGAGGTGCTCAGAGCCCCTGGCTGTGTGCCAAAGCGTGAGCCATCCCCTTGGAGCCATCGCACCCACCATTCCCAGGTGGCACTGGGAGCACCGGCATGATGTGAAGGCAGAAGCACAGCCTGTGCTTGCAGATGTGATTGAACACTTCAGGTATTAGAGCAGCGTCATTATTTTATGCTTTATTTGGGATTTTATTTTACTTTATGCTCTTTATTCCACTCTTGAACAGCTGGATGTTTTCTACACTGCTTACATCCATTGCCATGCCAGGACAGTCCCACTCAAACACAGCATCTCTGTGGCCTGGTGAACATCACCAACACCTCCAGGGAGCATCACCCAATGCCATTCTGGAGACCATATCACCTGAGGCAGAAAAGCAGGTGAAAACTCCTCCCACATTGGGTAACCGGGCATACTCCCTTCCCTCGAGCTGGAGAAGGAGAAAACTCACATGAGCAAAATCCCAGTTTCAAATGGAAAACAGTAAAAGCGGGAGGGAGTTTTATGGGCAAACGAATTGAGGTAAAAATAATCTCACCAGGAAAGGAGGGTGGCTGCTCACTTGCTGGGCCATCATGGTGCCACACGCCCGTTAAATGTTAGGAAGGATGCGGTAACAGATACCACCAGCTGCTTCTTGGGCTGAGGGGGTGCTGGAGTGACACGCTTTGGTAAGACACTTTTCCCTATGAAATACTCATGCTCCTGTACCTCAGACACACACTGCTCCAACCAGATGAGCCAGGGCTTTGACAGATCCCACCAGCTCAGTGCTGGTTTTAGGACTTTAGAGTTATTTTTGCTCAAAGATTGGGAAAGAAGAGTCACTGGAGTCCTCTCCCAAGGGAAATAAACTCTGTCACGGCTTCCTTCTCACATGTTATGGGGCCTCCCCATGCCAATTATGTGTTTGCAGCACCCAGCACTGGAAAATGAGCCTGAAACTGTGGTTTCCAGAGGGAGTTTTACTCTCTCAATCTTGTACAGTGAATGAAAGGGAAGCAGGGAATACGGAAGCAGGTGGTGGACCTGGAATGCTGGTGGCCTTCCTGTCCTTTTCACTGAATCATTGCCTGGTGTCATCACCAATTTGTTTCACAAAAAGGTTTAGAGTTCACATGCCTGGTGAAATGTTGGGCAGGAAGGCACAAATTACAGTCATGTTTGTGCTTTTTATCTGTAACTCATTGATTTATGGATTTTGATGAAGTGATTACAGATTAAAGAAAACATTCCAGGGAACAAGATCAGCACGTTGCTGCGGTCTCGTGTCTTTCTGTATGAGTTACAGTGGAAAACAAAGAAGAATGACTGGGGGCACATGGTCACTGCACTCTGGTCTCTTTGCTGTTGTGGAGCACAGGCTGCATAAACAGATGACAGCAACTGTGCACAGGGTTTTTTGCTCTGCAGATGGACACATGACAAATTTCTGACTTCTCTTTGAGCTTGATAATGGTAAGAGCAGTGACTGAATTCTGTTGCTCAGTAAGTAAATAAATACAGAGCTTGTTTGTTACTGGGATAATTAATGGCATTGCTAATGTGCCTAGAAAGCCTGGACATGGACCAGGGCACCACATGTAACGCACAAGTGCAGTTGTCTAAGAGAGACAGTGACAGCTGCCAAAAACGAGGCAACAGCTGAACAGCAGGAAAGGGGAATGTTGAGAGGATCATGAGAACACTGCAAAATATATGGCAAACACTCCAGGTGTGAGAGCTGCAGAAAAGCACAAAGGCACTTATTAAAGAGATTTATCAAGTAGGTTATAGAAATGGATGCAATGAACCAAATCGAGGCAGAGGTACTTCATACTGAAATCAAGATAGGTGGGAATAAGCTGGGATCTAGGAAAAGAGATGCAACCAAGGACTGGGACCAACCGAAATGTGCCAAGAGATGGGCAGCCTCGTGAAAGCAAGAGAGCAATGATCTTTGCTGCAGCTCTTTGTGCAAGATGAGCCTTTGCTGCAGCTCTCTGTGCAAGACGAGCCTTGGCTGCCCTTGCTAACGCCAGGCAGAAGGATGTTGGGTGCATGATGATGAAATCCCCTTTAGTTTATAGGCTATGGCCTGGCTGGGGGAAGCTTCTCTCCCAGTCATGTTACCCAGAAAGGGACCTGCACAGTTGTATGTCACATCAGAGCAAAGAGCTAAAAGGCTTCCATTTCAGAGGAGGTACTTCAGTTACACAAAGAATCAAGGAAACATCCCTCATGACTGGGAAAAGGTACCCAGAAAGAATCAAAAGGAGAAGAACAAGCTTAGGGTTTCACCTGTGTTGAGACTGACCTATTGATGAGGGGACTGCAAAGAAGTTTCAGAACAACAGGCCAAGACTTTAACAATATACAAATACCTGGTTAAGTAAATGCATGGACTTGCCCCGGTAGAGAAGATACCCAAATCTGTGTTTGCAGGTGAAGTGAGAAATAGCCAGAGAGGGAGCTGAAAGGTCTGTGCCCTCCAGCCTGCAATAGAGCTGCATAGGAGGAGGATGATTTTGGGAACAGCCTGCTACTTTGCACAGCCAAAGCATGTATGGACAGAGCACTTGTTCTGACACTCAGCTTGTAAGAAGGCACTGCACAATTTCTTGGGCAATGGTGGGGAATGAGTATGTATTTAAAGGAGGACTTCAAGTGTGCACGTGCTGCCTCAGTCAAAAAAACAAAAAAAAAATCCCAAAATTAGAATAGATTAAACCACCAAAAGACAATATTGTAACTCCATGGCTGTGTCAGTAAATGTCATAAAGTTTAATGTAGAGGGTGGCCACACAAAAGCTTTCAGTTCACCACAGCAATATAACAAAGGCAGTAAGTGGAGCCACACACTGCACTACCTACCAGGCTTTGGAGGAGCAGAAATCCTGGTATGCGGTACTAGCAAAGCACAAGTAATAACTGACGAGATTAAGAGCTCGCTGGGAAGCACAGGGCAGTAAATGTCCTTACAAAAAATACAAACACTGCTACAGCAGTGAGAAACGAGTGTCTTAAGGAACAACATGAGTAAAAGTTGCCAGCACAGCAGGTCCTGAATGATGTGAAGCAGTCAGTACCATGGTACATCCAGGTCTGCAGTTTACCTTTTTAAGACAGAGCACACTAATAGCAAGAGACAGGTGTGAATCCTGCACATCAGTCTGATGTGCAATGACTCCAATGCTTCCTCTCTCTGCATTCAGTTCTTTAGCTCTTAAGGTGGCTTTATTTCCTTGCTAGTTTGATTGTACCTCAATCCCCATTTCCTGGTACAAAACCAGCAGAACAAGGACAGGATAAGCTGGTGTATGAAAACCAGCTGCCAATACCAGGCCTAAGCCCAGAATTGCAGCCATTTGCAAAGGTTGTGCCTTACAGCAGTAATTGGATTAGACGATGGTTGGCAGGTACCACTGGAGCAGTGCCTTTCTCTCTAGTAATAAAAGACCACTTTCTCACCAGAAAGTGACCTCAAAACCTAGGGTATTCAGAGAGCTAACCTGTTTTCTTACTGAAGTGAATGTGGACAGGCAGTGTGGTTTGTCAGGGTGACATCTCTGAGCTGATAAATCTCCCAGACTGTGCCATGAGGTATGTCTCACTCCCATGGAGATCCCAGCTTGGTGACACAGGTACCTATTTCATTGAGCTCCTTTTAAAGTCCCAGCTGCAGCAAACTGTACAGCTGTGAGCCTGCTTGAATTCTCCTTGCAGAAACCTTTAGTCAGTGTAGGCAATGATATTAGCACATGTTACAACACAGGGCATTTCTGCCTCCTTATTAGCTACACTAAAACAAACAGTCCACTGTCCAGCCTTACACCTGCAAGTGCAAGAAAATAAATTCCATAGCCACAAATGTCCATTTATAAATGAAAACCATCAGACTTAAAAATTACTTGTGTTTCTGAGCTTTCAAATAGCCTCTTTGGCCCTAAATCTGTTCAGTGGGCCTGGCAGGGAAGAGTTTATCAAGAGCCTCACATTAAATCTGCATGTGAACATTTTCCTTTGGTAACTGGCGAGAATACAGCACTTGAAGGTGTGCTGCACCTCCTCTGGCTGTTTAAAGGTCTGAGACAGCCTTCTATTTTATGTACATAAAGAATTCACAAAAAGAAGGGGTATAGAAGCTCCTTCCCGTTGGCAGTGGAATCAAAAGCCTACCAAAGGAGTGCTACAGCACGGCGGAGACCCTCACACTTAAATAAGCCTTACCAGCACACATTCCATACACTTCTCAATGGAAGCAGCCACTACCCGTGGCTCCCTGTCCCCGCACTCATGTGGATGGCTGGCACCACTCATCCGCAGCATTTACTACCGAAGGCAACCCCGAGGTGGCCAACAGCAGACAGACCCCCTATGGCCGAGCGCGGGAGGGTGGCTGCACCCCCGGCCGCGGGCAGCTCGGGCAGTCCCTGACAGGAACTATTACCAGGGGCTGGGACGCGCAACCCGCTCTTCGGTGGCCCCAGGGGCCCGGAGGGAGCCGGAGCCGAGGAACAGCGGAGTGCGAGGCCTCGTCCAGCACCGCCCCGCTCAATCGCTCTGCCGGCTCCCGACTGGCCGAGGCCCGGCGCAGCACCCTCCCATGGCTGCAGCCGGCGCCAGCGGCCGCCCCACCGCCGCCCGCTCCTCATCGGCCTCCGCAACGGGCCTGCGGCTGTAGGGGGCGGGAGGTGTGCGACCGCTACGGCGGCTGCCGTGAGCCAAAGCCGTCGTTCCGCGAAGCTGCCGGCAGCCGCCATGGAGTCCGGGAAGCGCACGGAGCCCGGAGCTTGCGCGGAGGCCGGGCCCGTGTTCACGCTAGAGGAGGTGGGGAAGCGGAACTCCAGCCGCGAGGCCTGGTTCGTTATCCACGGGCGCGTCTACGATGTCACGCGCTTTCTGGAGGAGGTGAGGCAGGGGCGGGGAGGGGGGGCACGGCCCCGT
>WYDI02027129.1:108174-119510 GCA_009867235.2 Psittacus erithacus | reverse complement strand
AAAGCTGGGGCTGTTCAGCCTGGAGAAGAGAAGGCTGCATGGAGACCTCATAGCAGCCTTCCAGTATCTGAAGGGGGGGGCTATAAGGATGCTGGGGATGGAATTTTCATTAGGGACTGCAGTGATAGGACAAGGGGTAGCGGGTTCAAACGTCAACATGGAAAGTTAAGGTTAGATACAAGGAAGAAGTTCTTTACTGTAAGGGTGGTGAGGCACTGGAATGGGTTGCCCAAGAAAGTTGTGAATGCTTCATCCCTGGCGGTGTTCAAGGCCAGGCTGGACATAGCCTTGGGTGACATGGTTTAGTGGGAGGTTTCCCTGCCCATGGCACGGGGGTTGGAACTTGATGATCTTACAGTCCTTTCCAACCCTAACTATTCTGTGATTCTGTGATTCTATGAACTAGTAACCCAGGAAAAAAAAAAGAATTTAAGATAGCAAAGAAAATATACAACAACCTAAACCACTCTTACCAATTTAACTTTGGTCCTTAATGAAAACCTGCAAAGCACATGCTGCACTACAGTTCTGAGATCCAGCATCTTCCTCCTCCTAACTGTTGACAAACTTTTGCAATGATACCAAGCAAACACTGGCATGGCAGAATCATGAAAACAGGATATAACAGTCTCTTAAATAACCCCACTCAATACATTCCAGCATGTGCAGTGGGGTGAGGAATGATTTAAAAAATCCTGCACTGTTGCTCTGGTACTGCATGACACAGGTTTCAAAGGGTTCGGTCAATATTGCATTCATACTGCTGACTGCATCTGAGTTTCACTTTATGTTCTACTTTCAGTCCAGGAAGAAATTGTGTGAGCAAAGAGAATTATTTTTATATGGAGCTGTATAACTTAAAAATCTTTCTGTAGTTCAGGTCAGAAAACATGTCCTGATAATTCCATTCTTGCTTGAAAGATTTAGGAGGTCATCTTATCCATAATCTAAAAGGCATTTCCTACCTGTAAATGTGGCCAATTCTACATAAGGCTCAACCAGACCCCACTCTCCTGTGGCATTCTCTGCTCTGCAGACTGGGATAGGTTTCATTCTGCACTTCTTCAGACTGATTAAGAACAGAGCTTGTTGAAGTGTTGAAAGTCAATTAAAAAAAGTTTTAGCTTGAGTGAGTCAGAGCAAAATCCAATGTTTTTTAGCATTTTGCACCAACCTTGAATGAGTCAGGAAGGAAAAGAAAACAAAAAAAGAAAGAAAAAAATTTTTGAATGCACCTGGAACCTGTAGCCCCAGATTGAAACAACCAAACTCATTAGACCCATGGTTCACATCTGGCATTAACAGAGACTACGGCTCCAGATGGCTGTGCTACAGAGATCATGCAGGCTGGGGGAGTCCAAAGTTTTAAGTTCCCAGACTAATTGGATGTCCAGCCTGACAGAAATTCTGGAAATACTGTGGGATCTGACCAGGGGTTAAAAGCTCTGGGTGCCAGCCTCAAGATCTTCACACTCCACACCACAGCTTTACAAGGCTGAGCCTGAAAGCTAAACTTCACCTGGGGTTCCCCTCACCTTTCAGGGTAAATCCTACTGGTTGTCCTTCCCAGGAAACTGAGCATCAAGCTTGACAACAGCTAAGCATCCTAAAGCTTTCTGGCACTCCCCCATGTAGCAATGCTTTGTAGGGTCACACCTCTCTAGCTGGGGAAGCTGGGTCTGCCTCACAGCTGTGGACCCCTGGAGCCTGTCTCAAGACTTTCTACACCTTGGCTTTATAGCCTCAGGTTCAGAGGTGGTGAAAGTCACTGTGGAGGCAGGGATTTCAGGGTCTCTGGAGATGGCAAGCAGGACTCCCTAATAGCCTGCTACGAATCCAAAGAGAGTTCAAAAGAAACCTGGTCTTTGATATATTGGGAGTTCACTGAGCCAAAGTTATTTCAGAGAAAACACTTTAGTGAATCAGCATTTTTTCACAAAACTAAGCTTTGGCAAAGGAAGAAGAGAATTCCCAGAAGCTTCAGTAGAGAAAGCAGTGTGAAGTCAGCCTATGGTCTGCTTCACTCCAAGTGCAACCATCATGGATTTATGGTGGAAACAGTTAAGTATAAAGCTGTACAGAAAGGGGTTTTAGAAGCTAATTATTGACAGTGGCTTCACAGGTGAATGAGGACTGGATGGCAGAGCATATTTAGACATCTTATCTCTGGGAGCAGTTATTTTCCTATCCAAGCATTATGACTGTGGCCAAGTGAAATGAACAGAAAATGCATTCCTTGACTTCAACTAGCCCTAACTGGGGCTCAATGAAGAACATTCACTACTGTATGACCAAGGCAGTGCGTGAGGATGGTAGACTCTCCGTGTCTTAAGTGTTTGCACACACAGGGCTGTGGGTAGAATGTGTTTGGTGCAATAGAGGTTTGAGATAGACTGGTATAACACAAGTCTGTGGAATTAAAAGTAGGGTAGAAAAAATAGGACCAATTATTTTTATAGCTTGTCCAAATGCCTCAGTTGATCATACTAACTTTAGAACGCAAAAGGCACCATGCACACTTGACAGGCTTGTTCCTCTGATAGGTACATCATGTGCTGGTGATTCCTGTTTGATTTCCTTCTTTAAGAATACCTCAAATGGGGTTCCTTGTGGGTGTGGTGGAAAGTGGAGGCAGAGAGTGATTCTTCTCTGAAGGAAAATACAATTACCCAACTAACTGCCCAAATGGATGATGAGCAAACAGGCTTGCAGCTCCAGTTTAAAACAAGACACTCTGCATTACACATTCAGTAACATGCCCCTACTCCCAAACCCTCTATAGCAGAATGGAGCTGCAAACAAAAAAAAAAAAAAAAAAAATGGGACCCTTTCATTTTCCCCATGTTTTTCATATTGCAACATGCTTTTTTATCTCATTGAACACAGAAGAGAGACTTGCATGCATGAAGTTGTGCTGTGCTGACTGAGTTGCTACTGGAATACGAACTAGGGTCACAGAGGTGGGGGTGAGCGTATGTTTGTGCACTCATGCTCTTTGATGAGTGCCAATCATTTCTGCAGCTTGTTCATCACCTACACACTGTCAAACATACACAGACAGACACACACTTCTAATCTGCTCTCTTCCACTGCTAAAAGCAGACAAGTGTGTGGTAATTCTCCAGGTTAAAGATAAACCATAATGAGGGGGAGAGTGTTTTTCACAAGCGCATGCAGCAAACCTGCAAGGGACAATCCACGAAGTGCAAACGTACCCATTTGTACATTGTAACCTGAGTGTTCAACAGCAAGTAAAAGTACAGCAAGTACAGAAAATGTGGACACGTTTTGGGGAGTTTTAGTATCTTTTCATATTTTTCCACCATCAAGATCCCCTGGGTTATCCTCCTCTCACAGCAATATGCCAATCGATTAGAAGAATAACAGATGAATACCAGCAATTCAGCACTGTTTCTTAATCAGGGAGTCCTGGAAAGTTTAGTGAATGCTTTATAACTTTTTCTTTGGGACTTCCACTTAATATATGGAAACACTTTCCCTTTGATGAGGGAAACAGTAATGAAGGGTAATGTTTTTAAACTAAAAGAGGGAAGATCCAGGCTAGATGTGAAGAAGAAATTTTTTACAAGGGTGGTGAAACACTGGAACAGGTTGACCAGGGAGGCTGTGTAAGTCCCATCCCTGCAGACATTCAAAGCCAGGCTGGATGCAGTTCTAGGCAGCCTGATCTACTTGAAGATGTCTCTCCTGATTGCAGGGGGGTTGTTTGAAGGTCTCTTCCAACCCAAACCATTCTACAATCTATGATTCCATTTTCAATTTTTAATATGACTATCTCCAAAGTCTTCTGTACCAATATCCTAGATTAATCTAAACACAATTCACTGATGAAATCAAATGGTCTTGTTTCTTTGTTCATTTGTACCCAGTGGTAGGGATGTTCACTAGATTCAGCAGCAGCTTAACACCAGTTCCACTGCAGTCAATAGTAAAACTCCTGAACACTGCAGCTGGAAAACAATTAGGCTACTGTTGAATACATTAAGAAAAAGATCTGATTTGGCAAAATACAGGCTAGGGGCTAGTGAGTTTGGCTTTGCTAATGTCAGGGAAACTGGCCGTGTTATGATCAAAGCTGAACTTGAACCAAGTTACACTATTCAGTCCATTTCTGTGTCTGTCTCAGATTTAGCTTCTGTTTTGATACTCTGGCAATGATTTCTGTAGACCAGGCCTCCAGTCAGCAGATGAGGACAGTCAGGTCAACCAATATCAGTCTTTTGTTTGAAAAGCCTGGAAAATGAGGTATTACAAAGCAAAGATGCTGCTCTCAAGTATTCCCATCTTTAACTTTGCTTGGGGAGCCTAAATTTCTGCATTTGCAGACACCTTGCACAAGCACCTCTCTTTATGCTCTGGACAGAAATAAGTGATTAGAAATTCACAGCTCCATGGACTTTAAGGCCAAAGAGGCTGTTGTGTTAATTTAGTCAGAGCTAACCATCTTCAACTACTTTCTGCCACAAGTCCAGCAGCTGAAGCTCAACTAGGATCTGGATTTTAGAAAAACACACAGCAGTTTAAGCTGAAGTTTAATAGTCTTTCAGAGGGAAAAAAAAAAACAACCCACCAGAGTTTCAGGGGGCTTGTTCCAATTAGTAACTTTATCCAGTGATTAAATAGGCCTAGTATTTCTACATTTCTATTTGTCTACCTACAGCTTACAACTACTAGTTTCCAACAGGATTTTTGCCTCCAAGACTGTAATACCCTCTATTATCAAATGCCTACCCTCCTTAACATTATTTACAGACCATGATTAAGTTATGTCTTAACCTTGTCCTTAATAAAGTAGGCAGACTGAGACCCTTGAGTCTCTCATAAATTTGGAGCTCTGAGCGTTTACTTACTCTCTCAGTTACTTTCTGAATTGTGCCCAATTTCTAATCTTCTTCCCTGAAGAACAGGCACCTCAAGCAGACATGCTGTATTTCAGCAGTTTTTTCAGCAAAACAATGACAGTTGTTATATGACTTTCCGTAGCAGAAGGGGGAAAGACAGAGAAAAAAGAAGAAATCATCATGGGGGAGAAAAGAAGAATGAAAGGGGTTAAAAGGCAAAGTAACAATTGAAAGAAAATGGGTAAGGCAGGAAAGACTCAAAGTAGGACAAGATAGTAAGAAAGTAAGTTGCTACTGAAATAGGAACTCAGGAAGAAGCAAATAATACAAAAAGACCATGTGAAGCAGTGCCTATTTACAAGCATGCTTTTGTAAGTTATCCTGGCAGTTCCAAGACGCTGATCCTGTTAATTATCCCTCCACTCTATTTCAGACAGTCAGTGATGTCTGACAGCGATCACTGCATGGTCCTCTCTGCGTAAGAGCACGCACTATATCTTTTGCAGAATTTTTCAGGAAGCAGAGCTCATTAGCACCACAAGCCACTGAGACAGCCAACAACCTCCCTGAAACCCACCACCATGTTTCAATCGAGCTGCATAAGAAAAATGTGTAGACTCTCATCCCCCACCCTGGAAATACCTGCCTCACTTCAAGGCCAGCACTGGAGAAATTGGTCAAAAGAAACGAAAGGCATATGAACACAAAGCACACATATGGAGCTCTTGTCTCCAGTCATCAAGCCTGGCACATCTGTGGTTTTCTCAGGATGCCTGTGTGTTTAAGTAATTTGCCCAAGGCCAGCTGTCCCCTTCTCACACTTCCCCTTTACGCTCCCACTGCTCCTACTACCACTGGCTGTCCAAAGAGTAGTTCATCTGATGGTTCACCAAGAGAGTAGGTTTGTTGTTTATTCTTTGGAAGGAGGGAGTAGAAGAGAACTGGTGAAGTGGTAAAGAGGAAAGGACTCTTTTGAGTACATCTCATGAGACACCCCGATGTTTCCAAACAAGCTTTTGCCATGTCAAAGGGAAGATTTGCTTTAACCTTTATATTCTGAAGTTATAAACTCCAAATGCTCGTGCTGGTACTGCAAAGGCAACCAATCAACAGTGAATCTCCCTGTTTAGGAAAGCTTACTGCTTTACAGACACATTCAGCTTTGTATTTTGGGCCTAAAATACTTCTCAGCAACCCAGAAGTAATTCAGGGAAATTAAAGAACCCTGTTTCAATCTCAGGACACTCCTTATAATGCACTCCCTCCTGAAATCTTTCTGCCAATTTGTGCTAGAGCAAGCTAGAGGTACTGTGGGAGGCAGGTCTCCACATCAGCGGGGGTTACCACAGTGTGGCTGAAGAAATCCAGCTGAAGCTTTTACCAGTGGTGAGAAAGCAGGAGTGAGAGCAGAACCAGTCCTTCTGCTCTCATCTGTGAAATTACATTTGTAGCTTTGCCCCAAAACCAGTCTCCTAAACAGGCCCAAGCTGGAGCTGGGAAAGGAACACTGCTCCCCAGCCTGTCTTTAGCAAGTCAGGGCATGACGAAGGAGAAAGCTCACATGTGCATTGAGCAGCCCTGTCCTTTGACAGGGCAGCAAGTGTTTGGATGGTACACTTACTGCAGCTTGTGCTGCATCATGCCTGCCTGTGTATTATCTCCATAGCAGCAGCTCTGCTAATTGAGACCAGCTGCTTCAATTCCAAAATCTTCTCTCCAGAAATATCGATACTACGACATTATGATTAGAAAGCACTTTACCAAATGCCTCTCAATTCTGCACAGCTCAGATGCAGAGCAGCTGCAAAAAGAAGGGACAGTTCCCTGAACATACAGAAAAAAACAGTGCAAGAACACTGGAGAAATGCAGGCTGTAAGAAGCAAGTCAAAATGGAATAATGATGGCAAAGAAAGCAGCCTGTGGTATATGCTCGTGCCTGTCATTTTAGATGTTGAAAGGACCATGAGCAGACTTCTTCCTTATGCTCTAGGATAAATGGCCACAGCACTGCAGTGCTACAGCTTCATGCAGCAGGTATGCGTATTTGTCAGATCCAGTTTTCTGTCCAAGGATGGATTAGAGCAAAATCCATCACAATCTGGGCCTGGCTTAGGAGAGTAGCTGTGGTCTTGAATCACTTGGCTCCAGGGACGGTTGTGCACAGCCCACTGGCAAAGAGAGTCACTGGAACTGATAAGCTTGTGGAAAGATTTACAAAGCAGGAATGCCACCACACCACCATGACTTGGCTTCACTGCTGGCTATTTCCCTGTGGCTGCTGACTCCACGCAGCAAGCTGTCAGCTGGATGCTTTGCAATGATCACACTGGAATTGCCAAAAGCTGCAAGCATTTTTCTCCATCAGACAGGCTGGATCAAGCTGGCTAACAGCACAGTCAATTCCAAATTCACTTAGAAGTCTCAGGCCCTGTTTGTGACCATCAGACACAGGGCATTCCTGGAGGCATCTGGTTACTGAGTTTATACTGAGCAAACCACTTCAATCCCATCTGTTGTTCCAACCTCCTGAGCACAGAGAACAGAATCCTTGAAAGAGAAAAATCTGATGAAAAATGGTCTGAAAATGAGACTCGTGATACAACAGGTGATCCTCCAGAGAAGGATGCTATGCAACCTGACAGAAAACATGGCACGCTTCAGCACGCAGCAGTGTAAACAAGGTGTGTAAACACACCGTTTCTCTACTCAGATTTCATACTACAACCAAGCAAATACAACACAACCAAAGCAGAGAGAACACTTTGCTATGCTAAGTGATTCGCTTTCTACTCTGAAAATCAATGAGGTAAATAAAATGTTTTATACAGATATTAGAGAGCATCTCTTAGCAAAAAAATGCTCATGTTTTTGGAAGATATTCCTACAATGTTACTCTGGAAAACATTCAAAATGCTTAGAGACTCATTCAGATTTTACCATTTACACACTTTGGTTTTTTTGTGTTCCATTCATTTGCTCGATCTCCCTTTAGTGTTGCAGTTTTCTTACCTATTTCACTTTCTAACTTTTGGTCTATATTAGAAGACTGTTTGAATCCACAGTATCACATTGAATACTTCAATGAAATTCCAGAAACGTAAGTCTCACCACACTACAACTGAGTTTAAACTTCAAGAATCCTTCTCTGGAAAAAAAAAACTTACATTGTATGCATAACATTCACTGACTGCATATTCCTTAAATCTCAGTTTTCTTTCTGCTCATAGTAAGGTTGATATACTTACTTGCGCTGGAAAACAGCTGACATATAAGTACATATATGAAACAGCAGTGTAAAGATATATGCTTCATCTGCTTTTCGGAAAGTTACATCAATAAAGTGCTCTACGCTCTACGCTGCATGCAGACATGTTAGCGCCATTTGCAGGTGACGGCTTGATGGAATTCTGTTGATTGCAGTACAGTTGTGTTCCCTCCTATCAAGCTGAATTTAGCCCTTCTAGTCACCAAATCACATGGGTAAACTTTATGCATATATTTATTTTATTTTTAGGTTTCAAGATCAATCAATGACACTCATGTAAGGAGACTGGTATTGCAATGCTAAGTAAAAAATGAATTAAGCTGTTCTGAACACTGCAGTCATTGGGATAGACTGATGGATTCCAATGGCACAGCTCTGTGGATCAGAAACAGAATTATGGCTTTAAACAGTCACGGACCTTGGTGCATCAGATCATAACGAACCCATGCAGCAGAGCAAGCAGCAGGAGTATTCAAACAATAGATTTCACCAGCCTCTTTTAAGTCTCTTCCCATTCACATCTGTACACCTCAATCTGCAAGGTACTGTAACCATTACGCACTGCTGCATGATGGACGTCAGATGCCCAACACACATCTGCCCCAGCAGAGAAGCAACAACTCTGCAGCTGACCATTTATTTTGTTCACACAGCACAGGAATACTTCCATTTAATTTCAGCTGCCCTAGCCTCCCCCATAACTAGATTATTGTTATCATGCTCCAAATAATCCTGGTACTGACAAGGTTGTTTGTTATACATAATTAAGGATATTAATTTTGCATGGAACAGAAGACACAGAGCCAAGAACTTATATTTTTTTCTTTAAACCTCCCATTACAAAATTACCTTCATTAGCACTGACTCGCTGAGCTTCTCTCTGTTGACAATTTTTATAGCGACCTTCTGACATGTGACACAGTGAACCCCCAACTTCACAAGCCCTGCAGGAGAAACAGAGCAAAACAGAAAGGAATAACTGGTTAGAGACACAGTTGCTGTTGAGATTTTTGCTATTAGGATGCCACCCAGCATTTGGCAACTTTCAGTAGTCCCTCCTCCAGCCGATAAGGTCTTGTGAGTAATGAAGACCTTGCAGCCCACATTGTGACCATTTGGCAGTGAAGCTGTGAACATCCTTAATGCTGCTGCAGCTTCTGCCACTAAAACCGTATTTTTGTTGAAGCACTGTCTTCCAGCTCTCCCCACTCAATGGGCATTCTACCAATAAGGAGTAAACTTGTGCCAATTTAACTGCAGCAGGCTGAGGGCTTTTGCTGACACCCAACATCAAAAAAAGCTCAGAAATCAACAAAAATAAATGGTCAAATGTCCACAGTGTAGACATGGCCTCTACATTTTTCTAGCTCCTTCCTAAGCTTTCATGATCATAAAAAAGTACTTAATTATGCTTTCCCTTACTGTTTGAATTTACTCTGCTGTATAAAGTTAATGCTGTGACGAATGCCATTGTGGCATGGAGGAACATCAACATATGCTGATTTTGAAGTTTGAAGTTCTTTTCTTTTGTTATTATTTACTATATTCTTGTCCTCAAATAATTTACGAGTGCTGTTATATGATTATATTGGCAAAAGGACATGGATATCCCCGACAGGATCAGCATGTCTGAGCTATCACCAAAATATGGAAAAAACCTCCAAGAATTAAAAGAGGTAAGTAACATATATGCAAGCAATATCTTCTGCAAAACTTTTATCTAAATCTGCTGACTTTCATGCAAGTACATTGAGGTATCTCCCACAAGTGAGTTTAAGAGGGTCCACTGAGCTCTCAACTCATAGTGGCATTAAGAAAATTTGTACCTGGAAAAATGGTACTTTTGTAGGTGCATTCCAGTGAGATCTTGTTTGGCTCAGCTTTCACTCATGTCACACATGCACATGTAGCACAGCACCTGACAGGCTGGATCCCACCCCACTCCACACACAGTATATCAAATTGCTATTTAGTTTAATTCAGTCATAACTGAAGTAAGAAGAAATGGCACCTCCCTGGTGTCATTGAGACCTGCTGGGCTTTGCAGAGCATTTATGAGCAATGACATCGTACAGTAAGAAAAGGTCTAATTCAGCTCACAGCTCCTAGGTTGGGCTGCAGTTAAGATCCTGATCTCATCCCCTGATGCAAACCAAAAGCCAACATGTTGCTTTATCTGCACATTGAACAAAACAGATCTACAGTTCAGTGAAACAATGAGCACAGGACTTCACAATTCTTATCAAGGGATGAATATACAGACTATTGCCTTACTATAAACTATCCTCAGTGAAATATCTGGAGTTTCATCAGGGACTCCAGCAATCTCCTGCAGATAACTTGTCCATCTTTTTGCTACACAGTTAATCATAAAGTTGGAACCATTAATCACTAGTTATTATGCAGAGAAATAAAATCCCGACTCGCTTCCAGTCACATCTCTTTTATAGTGTGCTCAAGTGTTCTCGCTATTTCTAGTCACATAATTTCTAAGTCTCATCTGGTTAAATGCTGACATCCTTACTTTCAGCTGTGACATAAGTCACAAAGAGTGCAGCACAGTGATAAACCCATTTGAAACTGTATAGCTATAGCCTGTCCTCTGCGTGAAGCGGCTAAGCACAGCTGGGGGAAGATGCTACAATGTCCAGCCACGCTCACTCTTATGTCTGAATTTTGTCTATAAATTTACAATGTACCCACAGCACTACTGCCTCAGTTGTCACCGTTCATAGCAGCTGCAGCCATACTTACACTTCTTCTCTTTGGCTTTGTTCTGGGTTTGGATAGTGGCTCCCTGGCCACACAGCTTGTCGAAAGCGTGCATAGTTTCAATCTGTGCTGATTGCTTCCTTCCCGATTCCAGCACAAATCACAGCACTACATCACCCTTAGAGCACAACCACATCACTCACTACATTGCCCTTAGTTACACTTTGAAATCTCAGCAGAACTTCTAGCTCAGCCCTTTATAGCTAGACTCCCTGGATCTGTGCACTGCACTGTAGTGTAATGTGCTGCAGACCAATTATTTTCAGAGCTCAATAAAGGTACACAAACAACTGCTCTCTGTAACTGGTCCTTCACCATGAAGAAAATATAATGGCTTCTTTTTGGTACCTCACACTTTAGGGTTGTCATGGGTTCAGCAGTAGCAGTCATTTTTTCTCCTTCTTAGTGGCTGGTGCAGCACTGTGTTTCTAACTTT
>WYDI02027129.1:65356-108074 GCA_009867235.2 Psittacus erithacus | reverse complement strand
GAAAGTTAGAAACACAGTGCTGCACCAGCCACTAAGAAGGAGAAAAAATGACTGCTACTGCTGAACCCATGACAAGGTTTTGATTTCAAATGTTGCTCCCAAATCTGTCCCACTGAACCTGGCTGATCTGTAAACTATTCTTCCCTTTTTTCTTCCTCAAGCACCCTGTCATTAAATCACAGAAGGGTTTTAACCATGAACTTCTGGGACTCCACCATGCTGTACAAGCAATCTTTACAGCTTCCTCTGTCCTTCTGGCTACTTACCTACCACAGAAACTCAAAAATTAAAAGTAAACCATTCTGCTTACTCCAATAAAGAAGTTAATCAACTGTTACAAGACATCACACACCTAGCAAAAATCACACTGATACTGAACCACACTGATTTTATACTGGATTAACTTCACTGACCTCAAGAAGGCATTCTTGATTTACATCACAGTACCAGAGGACAGAATGAGAAAACAGATGTGAGATTTAATGCATTTTTCTTTTCTCCTGATTCGCATACTAAAAATAAAGAAAAAAAAATGTACTGTCACCACTGTCTGGTTTGTGGAGGTAGAAGACAACCTCTGAGCAAGCCCAAGAAAGCTCTTTTCACTGTACTAAATTCACTGAATGTAATTTTAGGATAAAAATAAAACATGACGCTCTGCCTTGCCTCTTCTTCCCTCCCTCCCTCCCCCTGGCACTTCCTTTTGACATTTGCATGCCAGCCTAATAAAAAAAAATGTCTCTCTCGGCAAGTCCATCTATAGGATAAGGAGCCTGCCACTATGAGGAAATCCTAACAGGCTTCTGCAGGAAAGGCTTGTATTCAGAAACTCTGTTTCTCTCCCGTAATTCCAGTCTAGTGCATAACTACTCAAAGATGATACTTGGGGATTTGAACTCCTGTGGGCTCCTGATGCTTAGGAAGTGTTTTTATTGACAGAGAGAACATAAACTACTCAAGATGAATTATTTATCTGTGCAATGACAGATTCTTAGAGAGAATAAGAAGCCCCTATGTGGCTTCAGAGTAAACTGCTGAGCTATTATTGACATGGACATGGCAGAAATGCCTGCTTAGGAACGAGTACCCGAGGTGTGTTTACAGAGTTGTGGAAAAGGCTGTGGGTCTTCCAGTTCTCTTTCTCCTGTATATGCAGGTGTTAATGAGCACCTCGAATCTATAGTAAGCCTCCAATATAAATGCATCAATAAGTTTGGTACTTGTAAAAATTATCAATGCATTCAGGCCAGCACAGGTACCTGTGTGGTCCCCAAAGGAAAAGAAACAAGGGTGCTGCTAAGAGATTGCTTTGCACTGGCTTGGCATAAAGCTAGGCAACACATAGAGCTTGAACTTGTCAGCTTCATGAGTAATTAACCCCTCAAATGCAGACAAGTAACCTTCGTGATTGTTAAAGTTAACTCTGGTCTGTCCTGGCAGGAAATCTAAGACTCTGTGGGAATCAAGCACTTGAAGTTTGCCCCAATCACCCACATAGCTGTCACACACACTTTTTCAGGCACACTTCAGATTTCCATCCACAGGTGGTTCCTGGGGGCTCATGGGTACTGACATGTCTTTCAAACAGACTGTTACATCCTGTGAGCTGCAAAAATTGGGCTGCTTTTGACCTTAGCCACTGAAGTGCACCAGAACTAGCTCTATAATTTCAGCTTGGGGTGTAAAGAAGGAAACATGAACATGCTGAAACACAAGGGGATGTGTAAGCTAACATTACATTTTCATTCATAATTAAAAGCCACAATTAGAAAACCAATTTGAAAACCAATGAGCATGACCCCAGATGACACAAGGGAAAGATGTCATTCAAGGAAGAAGAGCAAAGGGAAGCATACAGGCCTTAGGCAGCCTAATGCGACACCGACCTGCTAGCAACCATGCCTGCACATTTTGGTGCTGCTAAACTCCCACTCTGCAGACGCTTAAAGATATGTAGATCTCTGAAAAGGACAGGAGCTTATGTGATGAGCAAGGGACAGATATAGACCAGTTGGACAGCCCATCCTGAAGCAGTGCAGAGAATAATCCTTTATTTAACCCAAGAAGAATGTACTGTGGGGATGGAGAAACAAAAGCTTCTCTCCAGCTGAGACAATACATTCAGTGTGAATCCTTGATCGCAGCAAGTCGTATCTGTGGCCTATATTGTAGCTGGCAATCACTTCCATGACTTTTCAGCCAAGGACAGGATTTCAAAAGAGGCTGATTTACTTTTGCCTTGCATCTTGTGTAGCAATTTTCTCTAACACAGACTGAATAAAATAGTAAAAGTTGTACTATTTCATATCCACGTTACAGTTGTGTAAATAGCAGCAAGACAAAACTCAGCTATGGATAGTATCACCTTACTAATGATCCTGTTATTAAAACTCTTCATTAGAGAAAGAAACGTTCTGGAAACAAGAGGGAACTGTTTTTCAATCCTGTCTAAAGTTGGAGTCTGCCAAAGACACTGATTTGAAACAAATTATCATTATGTGTGTGAGAGACACAAATAAATAATGAAACAACATTGTTGTTTAAATACAGTACTTACTGTATACTTATTTTTTTATGAATAATGTTCACACAGTTTTTCAGAAATGTTAAACACAAGTAACTCATTATCCTAATTTTTAACCATAAGGCAACTAACTACTTCAAGAAGCAAAGAAAAGTTAGGGACATTTACTACTTTTAATACGTATGATTTTTCCGAGGGTAAATGAAGGCCTTTCATTTTCTTTTAAAATAAAACCAACCCAATGCCCTATTTGTAAGTATTGATAAATTTGTGTAGCATGGAAAGCAGCTACTGATTTCAGAAGACCATCTGCACATTGCACGTTGCTTGCTCTTCATTCCACTTCAGAGCACATTGTCAAAAAACTTTAAAAAATCTGAGTGGAAAGCTCTTGTCTGGCCAGCAGTATCTGTTTTGGCTGGATAAGCAATTAAAGAAATGTCTAGAGAGAAATATCACTCCTCTTTTATCTTGAGTTAGCTACTTACCAATTAATTCAAGTCAACGAATACTCTGCAAATGTTAATCTAGGCACTGCAGGACACAAACATTTGTGGTTTACTTCAGGACCCAGACTAGTACTGGGAACAAACTATCTGGATTAAAGGCAGATCACAGGCTGAACAAACTCTGATTTTTGAAAAGCTTAGTGCATGTACGCCGTTGCTGCATGAACTTTGTACATATAATATTTATATACATGTAATGCAATTTATCCCCACAAAATGGAGGTTGCTGTTGTAAATATTAAAAGTATTTATGGATGCTCATTCCTGAAAACTACATGCACTGGCATTTGCAAGATCTGCAAAACTTTAAGGATGCCAGTTTAGAAAAATCAACCTTTAAAGTAAACAAAAGCATTAATGCAACTCAAGTGAAGCATATGACAATACTTAAAATGCAAACTATTGCTCTTTACTTTCAACAGTTCTCTGCACAAATGCTGTAGTTTGAATTAGGGTTAGATCAGTTCAGTTACAGTGCCTAGCTGCTGACTGCAGTGGAGTTGCTTTAGATCTACAACAGTGGAAAATGGATTAAAATTTGGCCCACAGCAACACAATTTCCATAGCCATAAAATAAGAGATAATAACAGTTACCTTGCAAGGGCTGTAGGAGGATTAATTGATTAATCCTTACAAATAATGTTGGAAAGGGATCTAAACCATATGCAAGTTTTACAAACTACAACTAGGAAAACTGCATCTTAAATACAATCTGGAAGGAAAGCTCTAGATAATTTCTTATTAATAGCTTCCATTTAATTTCCCAATTCTTTTAGCGCACAGGTTTCTGGTCTCCTACAATGTACCTCTTACACTCTTAGCTCCACTGGAAAAACTTCGTTACCGAGCATCCTACTTGAGGAAACCAATAATTGCTCTTAATTACTCAGTCTTCTCATTGAATAGATGTTTATTTTTCTATAGCAATTGTTATCTCTAATTATTGTGTTTAAAATAAACAGAGCCTTATATCAAGTGACAGGTAAATTATATGGTATCAGTTTATAATTGCATATTGGGAAAGGAGGTATAGGGTTGTCTAGGAATGTAAAAGGATGAGGATGGAGCTACCACATTGGTAATGAAATAATTTGACCATGGGCTTGCCTACAGAGAGATTCTAGTGCTACAAGGCTGTTCTGAGGGCTCATGCAATAACTGTTTCTAAACTGAATAAACTGTAACTACAATAGGACTAAAGCCAGAGTTCAAATACTTAGCAGGAGCATGTTCACCAGTGCTAGGATTCATGTGCCTCAGCTCAGATCACAGGGAAGCTGCACACTAAATTGCTATACCCTAGGTTTATTGTCCTAAGCTACGAGCACTGTGAAACGTACACTGGCTCGGCCAGCCAAAAGGACACAATCCTAAGCTCAGATATTCATGAGAACAATCCATCAGCTCAGATGTGACTGGATCCACATGTCTGATATTAGACAGCAAGAGACACAGACATGTATATATATATACACACAGCGGCTCACCAGAAGCAGGTTTTGCACTCTTATGCCTTAGAGATTATGGTAGGATCATCCTCCAAGTTCAGCAGGATCAAAACACACAGAACCAACATCACCTCTATTGATTTTTATCTTGGTCTCTTTCTTATTATATTTCATAAATCAATACATTTCAGAAACCCTTTATGCTCCCTGAATATAGCAAAGAACTTGACTGTTGAGTCCTTTTGACATGCTCTCTTTCCCATCTTGCCTTACACACTCATGTGTCTAAAGAGACCCCCTTGGGGAACCAGTAAGTGAGCCCTGACAGGCACACTAGTTGCTGCTTTTGTGAAATTCCATTACTTCATCAGCCAAACTCTAACAAACTCTTGAAGTCCTCTGGGATCTATCAGCGGCTTGTGATGTCTAGTGGGCTGAGCTCCTGTTTCAGATCAGGTCTTTGTTCCCATATACGAAAAACACTTGGGAGACTAAGCTTCGCTGCCATGAGAGAGATGCACACTTCAGCTTCCAAAGCGTATGCCTGAAAGCATTTGGGCAGCAAACAGGGAAAAAGCACCCCCTGCAAACAAGGAACGAGAAGAGTGGTTTCACTGTTTTCAAATGAAAAAGGTAAATCAAAATATAACAGATCTTTCCACCGATGTGCCAGAAAAAAATTCTCTTTCTTACATCCCTGGATGGGCATTAGGAAAACTCTGCTTTTGTCCACAACTCTTCTAGTCAAAAGCTTTTCTTTCCATTTTCCTTCCACTTCTTTAAAAACTCTTCTTGAAGAATGACAAGATCCATGTCCCCCTTCAGACTTCATTAATCCCCTGTCAGGAGATGACCAAAGATGGCCACTTTCAGATACAGCAGGAGACAGCAGAGCTCTGCCTGTCCCTTAAGATATCTTTTAGAAAACATGTTGTTATAATTAGGTAACATCTGGGTAATGAGCCACAACATCCTCACTTCATCCAGCGATCTGCTGAGAAGGGTGGATGCACTAACAAAGAGGGAACACTGTGCAGCAGAGGAGGAGGAGGCAAGGAAGTAGGAGGGGAAACAGCAGATAAACTGCTCTTCACATGTGCTATTAGCTGATGTTAATCCCATTTTGTATGCTCATTCCTTACATTTCCCCTTCTTCAGCACACCTTTCCACCCACCTTCTGTCAGAAAGCCTTCCCACCGTTTTGACCTTCCCATCAGCCAAGATTGTTTAAGCTAGCTTATACGTATATTAAGAACTTAATTAAAAAGGGGGGTTACCATGAAAAATCTTTATACAGAAGACAGAGGTCATGCTCTTCACAAGATTAGGCTCACCACAGAACACTTCATCTACCCAGCTCAGTGCTGATACAGCTTACTCTGCCCTCTGACATCTCTTAATCACCCACCAACAGACTCCTAACAGGATTTTCACTGACTGAAGATATGCTGCACTTCAGGAAGGCTCGAGAAGTGACTGGATTAACAATACTTGCACCCATGCTATGAACAAGACACCAAACAGCGAGAAACAAGCACATGCAGCTCACACAAATTCCTATGAATTCCAGAAGGGGTTGTTGATGGCAGTGAGATACAGCCCACGCACAGCCAGAAGAGAAATGCACTGGATAGTCACTGTATGCATTGTTCTATACAGCTACAATTTTTTTTTTCCCCCAAGGACAGATGGTTCTGTACCCAGCAAGCTAATCAGGGCTGATCTCTTGCAGATCCACACCCCAAATTTCATTACATTGTCCACTACGAAATCCTGGATCCTCCTCATGTTTCCTAATTAGGTCACCACTCCCATCCCAACCGGTAAGCACACATCTATGGACATTCTGCTTCTTCCCCATGTTATGCCATCTACAATTTCCTCCCATACCTCTGCCCCTGTCTAGCTTCTTCAGCCTCCTGCAGTTACCTGCAGTGACACTCTCCATGATTTATTTATCCTGCAGTTCACCTATTGCTTGCATACTTTTCATCCATATAGTCTGTACTCTCTCCTCTCTCCTATGTAGAAAACAACAGATGCTGAGGCTAGTCCAGACCTGTGGGCACATTGTCTTATCAAACTGCATCTAATAAACATGGTATCTAATACCTGAGCTGTCCTTGTATTTCTTTTGGATTTGGTTCTTTCTCTAGTACTCATTCAACAGCACCTAACAAAGCCTGGAAAGACCTCATTATCTTTAAAAAATTTTTGAGATTGAGACACGTTTCTGATAATGTCATTCCACTTATTTACATGGGGATGCTCCCATCATACACTATCGTGTTACCACATACAAGAGGAGAATCAGGCTGGGGCTCCAGCAAGAGCACAGTAGGGACACCCCACCTTCCCTATTCTGTATTTGGCCCCCATGGTATGGCTCTAGCCCTTTTCAAAATGATATTGAGACCTCCCAAGAGGGCGATGGGCTTGGAATAATCCTGTTGAGTTAATGCCTAAATTCAAACCTTTCCGAATTGCTAATACAATTACTGCAGCTATATTATAATTACCATACTTGGAGATAATGCTCTTACTATAATTTCAGACTTCTTGTGTTCCTGTTCAGAAACATGATATTTGCATTATTTATTTTTAAAAATAAACAATTCATGTTGCTTCCTTATGAAGCAAGTTAATACAGACACCTTGCATGTCCAGCTGTCCACATACCCTCCATCTCCAACAGCTTTGGATGTCACTGGCCAACACCAAGTGAGTCCTCAGTAACAAGTTCAATAAAATTCAGCAGCTGCCTACAGAGAGACCTTGTAAGTTGCCCCAGTACAGGAAAGGTAAGGATACAGATGAGTCTTCAGTCATTCAGCTGGTCAGTCATCCTGAAAACAAACTTCTGAGCAGAGCCCAATTGTACTGCCTTGGCTGCAGGCTAGATAAGGGGACAGGGAGAGGGATGTAGATGGGGCAGCCCTGAAGCTAATGGAGGGGCAAGAGGGCAGGTGGAAACCTAGGGACCCAAACCAGCAGACAGGGCCTGCAGAACACAGCTCCATAGGATGAAATGGAAAGAAATTATTTTTATAAGATTCTGGCATTTTCACAACTCCTACATATGGGCCTATGCTGTCTCAATTTAAGCAAATGTTTTAAGTGTTTCCTGTCCTCCGTAGTGGATTATAAAACTATGAGGGCAGAGATCTCATGACACAATTACAACAGACTGCTTTTCCCACTTTGCAGTATGTTTCTCTTTACAAAGTATAGGAAACATCACGTGTTCTTAATTATATTGAATATGAGAAACCCCAAGCCTCTGGCTTAGGACAAAGGGAAGAAAGCCCATTTGAAAACTGATTTCTGGCTTAAAAAAAAATAAAGTCACGGCAAAAGAATTAAAGGTCAGAAAGATTAGACTATTATCAATTTAATGAACAGGAACTAGCATATTAAAAATATTTCAAAAGTATTTCCCTTAGTGTGAGAATAGTGGCTCAGGTCCCAGCATGGAGCGGAAAGCATTTATAGACTTCTACACCAAGAACAGGAACTGCCTGCTCATGTAGTAAAAACTTCACTACAGCTAGTTCACTGTTTTCCTTACAGAGAGAGAGGAGGTCATCATATTCAACACATAGTTACAAAAAAGGCCCAGGCATCTCATTAATTTAAGGCAAGGTTTATGTGAAACAATGTAATACCTAGAGAGCAGAGTTAGCTGTGCCTCTGCAAAAAGTGAAGAAAATAACGTTGATTTAATTTCCTTTCAAAAGAAAGGAGGTTGGATAAGCACACACACACCACCAACCCACTTTCTGATACGCAGCTTCTTCATACCACAGTGGCAGAAGCCAAGTATGTCCTGAAACAGTTCAATTTCAAACTCGGGCAGGAGCAAGTGATTATAAAAGGACAGTGGCATGAGCTCTGTGCTGTCAAAACACATCTTTGTGTCATGCTTCTGCTCCAGGATTTCTGTGCAACAACCCCTGCCTGGACTGCTGCAAGACAACAAAACCCCATGGGTCTGATCTAAAGCCCACTGAAGTCAATGCAAAGGCTCATCTGGTTCAGGAATTTGCAGACCAGTTTCTTCATCATCAGCTTATGGCTATGCAGACCTTGCTTCCTCTGATGGCTGCTGCTGTAGAGAATGAGATGGAAGCGCTGGAAGATATGGCTGTAGAAGACATTTTAGCTATGCCAGAACCGGTTGTTTTCTACAGTTACTGAAGTATATAATTCCCTGTATGTGTTAAGTATCACTAAGGCAAAACAAATCTGCAGGTGTTGTCATTCCTGAATCTACAGCACTTTTTACTGCACCACTCATCCACATCAGAAAGGGTTCTGCCTTTACTCAGACTGGTAATTCTTAGCATCAGGACTAAATCCTTAAATTAGACTGCCTGCAAACACTAGTTCAAGGTCAGAGACACAATAAAGAAGAGTAAGGAGCAGACGAGTTTTCTAAATGTCAATAGAGAATCTCATCCCCAGGGTTTTTCCTCTGATTACTTGCTATTCTATTAATAATTTCATTTCTTGGCCCCATACAGTTAGTATGAGGTTTCAGAAGGTTCAGTCAAAAAAAATCACCTTAAGAGGAAGGTTGTAAGCCTAGATAAGTACATAGGGAAAAGCAAAAGACCTATAAGCATCTTCTCCCTCCCTAGAAGCAACAAAGTCTGTGCTTAAGTCAAAAATACCATCCCTCAAGAACAACTCTCCCACACAAGGACCCAGTTTTCTCTACATGTACACTACTGCAATCCCATTGTCTCTCTTGGAATTATTCCCAGTTCTCGCTGACTAAGAAGATGTCCAGCCCTTCCAGCCTTTCCAAGGAGGTGACACAACACAGCACAGGCTACAAACAACAGCCACAGAGGAGCTCAGCATTGACTCAGGGTCGCTCATGCTCAGAAGAGGAGGCAGCTCAGAAGTAATTGAGACTGCTGTGCCCATTCAGCGTCCTGACATACACAGGGGATCAACATGCTGAGATAATACAGCACAACCCAGGAATAATGGCATTAGACAAATCATGTATCACTTTCTGCAAAGCCACTGGCCTTAAGGGATACTGCTTGTAAAGAGTGCAGAAAATACTGTCTTGTCCTTATGAACACTGCACACACTTAAGTTCTTTGGCTTTGTATTACGAGCTCCTAAGCGACTAGACACTGCTATGACATTCTTTACTTGCACTGTCAGGTCAGGTCACTTGCCTATTAAGGTTATAGCCAAATTGCCCAGGGTGGGATATTTAAGAGTCTCTCCCTGAACACAACGATCAGCAGCAGCTGAATAGCATTTATCTGGCAGGACAGGTATCCCCTGCAAACATTACTTGCCTATGACCCTCCATGCTTAAGATACTGAAGGTTAGAGGCTGCAGTCTAAATCTTATTATGGGAATAATTCAAAAAACTATCAGCAAGGATGGAAAAAGACATTTAAGAGAGAAAAACCTTAGTCTTCAGAGAGGGAAAGTCCAATTCTGTTAACTCAATCTGTAAACCAAGGCTACATACATTAGAAACAGGAATGCCAGAAAGCATGTGTCCTGTGAGCCTGATCAACAGCAGGGTGTGTAGCAGATTCAGCCCCACAGAGTTCAGCTGCAGAAGGACCTGTCCTAAGTCTCCTGAAGGATCATTTTCACTTTCAGATACAAGACCTTAAAAGTCCTTAACACTAGATCTCTTCCCTTCCCTTTCACAGGGATAGAAGCCCCAGCAAGCTCCAGGAGGTAGAGAAACAGAGAAAGAGAAGCTTAACTTCACAGATAAGGTTTGTCTAAACAGAAGCTTATATTCTAGTTGCAGTTGAGAAAACAAGAACTGAAAAAGGGCAAAGGTGTTTCCCTCTGGTCAGATTAAAGGGAATTGAGGCAAATCTGCGGTCTTGTGTGATTACAAGTTGTCAAATATGATGCAGAACCCCTCTGCCTCCAGCATCAACTGTAAAACTCACTAATAACTACATGAAGAAGCCTAAAATAAAGGTTCTTTTAAAAGCCTTTTTCTCTCTCCTCTGCAGTGTATTCTATTAAAAATCTGACTCTTCAGCTGTATGGAATGTTGCTGGTACTGTACCTAATGCTGTACTGGGCAGAGAAGGTGCCTTCTGAAAGCACAGGGGCAACCAGGTGCATGAACGCCAGAGCAGGAACATCCAGACTGCACATGATGTCAATGCACTGAAAACAGCATAAAGAAAATCAGGGCAGCAGATGGCCAGTTATTTAGCAACACAGTTAAAGAAAGAAATTGAGTCTTCTCTAAACATTCTACCTGACTTGTGTTAGTGGCCCAGAATCCACTGCAGAGGAGGGGAAAAAAAAATCAACAAAAAACCCTAAAAATTAAAAAAATCTAGAATCTGCTCTTAGTTTCAGAGACCCAGAAAAATACAATACACTTAACTAAAGCTGAGACTTTCTGCTACAGAGGCTTGACTTTAAGGTGTTGGTGGTCTCATTCTAATTCCAAGTGGGGATCCCAGAGCAACAGAGTCTGTTTTCCAGAGCCCAGAAACACCAGGTGAGCAGTGAGGTGCACTGGGAATGAAGCAGAGCTCTGTATAGTGTCTGCCTAGAGGTATCTCACATACTGTCATAGCTGAACGAAACAAACTGGTTTAAAATCTTTTTTCCTTTACATTTATTTTTAAATGGAACCAGCACACCTAGATAATAGATGATGATTTTTATTCATTTCACTTCAGTTTCCAAACCAAACAGAAGTTGATGCAAATTACCTATAAAGAATATATATCCATCTACAGTGAGCAGAAAATGCCAGTAGTCAATCTATAACATAGAAAAAAGTTTTAAAGAAAGGCTGCAAGTAAATGCACACTAACTACATTACACTTCAATGAATGCGCAGTGGCAAAGAATGTCTTCCTAAGCACAGCAAAGAAATATTAAATTTATGTAGAGATTTTTTTTTGCAAATCAACATACCTGGATGACCACCAACTTGAAAAATCAACCTTTATTTAGGAAAAGAGCTAAAACATAACTAGCAAGTAAGTACGGAATCAATAAATGAAACCAAGGTTTTGCCCTTGCTGATTTAAACCATAAAAAAGCCACCATTTAAATTGCCTCAATTTAAATACAAATTATATAAATTCATCAACCTTGCTTTTCAGATAATAATTTTCTTCACAGCTAGGAGATCAGCCCAACATCAGAACCTAAAAAAAGTGCAAAAGAGGGCATGTTACTGTACCCAAACCTCACCTCATCAGCAGCATCCTCACCATTTCTGCACTTAAATTTACCAGCATCTAGAGCCCTGTTCCACAGTTTGAGGTTCACATTTCCTCATCTGCTGTTGAATAGGGGAATTCAGCTGTTCAGGATGGGGAAAGAGGGGTGCTATGGGAAGTATGTCAGTGTTTTAGATGGGTTCCAGCTTTAAGCAGAGTTTAATCTTTAAGAGAAAGTCAGAGAACTGTCTACAAAGTAATGGACCTACTGAGGTGAACCAGGCAGAATCAACACTAACCAAGAAGCAAAGAGATATTTACATATATACAGGAATTTGCACTCTCTCTCCTGCCCACATATAAGCAGACAAAGCATGGTGTAATATGAGGTTGCTACTGGGAAAGCCCAACTTTATGACACATTTAGCACAATAAGAATAGGATGCTGCAGAAAATAATTGCTTTCTCCAGTCATTTTCAAGCATCATGAACATATTTCAGGACTATAGAGAAAATTACTTTAAAAGAGAAAATACATCACAGAACACAGAATTAATTATGTGAATGAGAGCCCTATGGAATTCTTATTGCTGGTTATATTTTAAGACTCAACCCAAGACTAGGACTCTTCTATGATAAACATCATATATATATACATAATAGGGGCTAAGCCCTGCCTTGGGGTAGATGGTTATGATTCAAACAGATAAGGCAGTCAAAGAGTACACCTAATTATAAACTGCTTCTCTGTTTGAAGATAAACACCTCAGGCATGAAGAAATTGGGCAACTTGCTAAAGGTCACACGGAAACCCTGTGGCAGAGCTGGAAGCCAAGCACATGCCACAAACACATTTTAAGTTGGTAGGAGTAGGTAAAAGCTAGAAAAATGTTATTAATCCAATTTCAACTACAAACTGTATGTTAGAGCAGAAATAATAGGCCACTAGAGCATCATTTTTATTAAATTCCAGACAAACATCATACCCACCCCATGCTACAGCATTGTAAAAGGAGAATAATTCCATTTGTGCCACTAGATCTGCTCCTGACTTCCTTCAAGCAGAAAATCTGAGAGCAAAAGTGGGGTGCTTCCTATGTTATTCATGAATGTATAAATTTGGTGAGAAAGCTTTCAAATTTATTACCCCTCTAATGAAAACAACTATCATGAAAATGCAACCCCGTATTTTAGATAGAAGAAAGGATGCCAATTTCTGGAGCAGAAAACCAGAAAAGAACCATGAAATAAAATCTCTCTCCTTTCACCTATCATTTCATTCATTCTGCTCTAGGAAAAGGCCAGGTCTGTAACAAAATGATAGGCAGCATCAAGAGACCAAGCTGCTCAAATGGAAAGGGTTAATCTGGTTGAAAGCCTATGTTGGGGAGGGATGTTACAATCACCCGGTGCCCATATCCCAATCTTCCCAGCAGCAGCAGAATGGCTGCCACAGCTCAGTTCCTGCTAGTTTAGATTGGGTATTGGCTCGACTTTGTGGCAGAGTAAGGCAGGTTTATTGTGCTGTGCATGCTCTGGGACAAGAAGGGCTGATGGAGATGATAAGTGCTGCTCTGCAAAGCAGCAGGAGTACCGACTAGCACATGCAGGGAGGTACAGTACAATAATCTCCCATCTGCACAATACAGCTTTGAATCCCTTCCTTTACAGCTCAATAGGTGCATCTGCTGCCCCTCTGCTAATCCTCAACATTGTTTAAAATGCAGATCAGTGGAGATCATGCTTTTTCTTTCCCATTACAGACCACAGCCTAATAAAAGAGCTTTAATCACACAGACAGCATTCTATCTCTTGCAGGGTCTGCTGCTTCATTCTTTCCTCTTTGCCTTTGTTTGGAAGCCAGATCTTTGTCAAGCACAAGCAGCAGCAGAATCTAATTTTGCAGCACATGGTTTGAAGCCAGTCAAAGCAACTATAACCCTTCCCAAAACTGTGGAATTGTAATTAGAAGACTGTGACTGCAAAAGGTAAACAGCAGGGAACTTGGGTTGTAGGAACCCCCTGAGAAAATGCCTCCTAAACCCCTGGATATGTTGCATGATTTTAAATGTAAAAAGCAGGATCAGCAGACTTCTTTGCTTGTCTTTGTCTCCCTAGCACTAATACACTATGACATGTTTTTAGATTTCAGATAGTACAAGAACTACAGAAGAAAGCGATGATTGGTTATGTGACTCTAGGCTGAGAAAAATGACTTGATTTATTTCATATAAAGAACATACACATGATCATGCGCATGTGTAAATGCTAACCTGCAAGAACTCTTTCTTGACGATTCCAAATGAATGGTTATAATAAATTTTGAATAACCAAATGAAAAACCAAATGAATGACCTACTAAGCTGGAAGGCTGCTCTTGCTGTGACAAGAGGGAGATCATGCAAGTCATCATTGTAAAGATAAGACTTCTAAGACCCACTGTAATTAAGCCCCAATCCATCTATAAATCTTCTGAGGAAGAATTGACATACCAGAGTTCTCCTTTCTATGGCTATTGCCATCAGTGCATTTCAGTGGGAAGGACCACCCTGGAATTATCCTCCAGTATGTTTATCCTTAAAGAAATTTTATCCTCTAGCAACCTTAGATTCTGTCAATAAGTGCACAGCATAAGACAATAAATCTTGTCTCTCCTTATACCTATAAACTGCAGCAAGAAATAAAAGCAAACCAGTTATTTTGCTGATCATGTATGTATGCCCATCTTTCACGAATATACAACATATGGTGGAGAGGAAGACAAAGGAATCCTTCTTGCATTCTTATATTACAAGAAACATATTCATGGCATGATGATAAAAAAATCGTACTTCCCCTACCATAGGGAGCAAGACAGATACAGAAGGAATAAAAACCACACAAGTTGTGTGGCTAAGAGGGATGTATTCCTTGCCATGAACACTTCTGCAGTCACCAGATCCCCAAAGAACTCACTGAGGACAACCTGCTGCTTGCAAGAGTTATGGATGCCATTTGGAGCTTGCAAGCCCCAGACTTTCACTTGCTGAAATACCAGCTGTGTTGCAGGGACTCTCCTGTAGCAGAGCCAAGCAGGCATTGCAGAGAGTGTTGAATGGCATAATCCTAGGGGCAGACAGAGGCCAAAACCATTCCAGCCATTGCTCACCATAAATACATATACTTATATATATGCAGCAGATGCTACGCTAGCCCCTGACTTCCTAGACAGCAGGAAACCCAACATGTTCTGCCTGACTTACACATCTGTACAGAAATTGTTGGAAGCAGCAGTCCCATCCTTCAGAGATTCTTTTATTTGAACTCACAGGAGTCCCTAACAATAACTCTGTCTGTTAGATTTGCTGATCAAGGACAGCCCAGCACGTGGTCCTCTTCTGTCAGTTGCCATCATAGCAATTAAAGGGGAAAAGACTACGGAAACAAGTAAATTCATCAGTGCACAAATGCATGTATTATTTCTCTCATTATATAGACACAATGTGATTTTCAATTAGCTGTCTACCGATATGATCGAACACAAGATACTTTAATTATGTATTCCGTGGACATGCTTCAAAGGTGGTGTTCCAATTTCAAAATAACTAGTTGCATGCACAGGCAACTTAGAGAGTTCCAGAGGGCCTGTGGTTACTTTCCTTTTTAAAGATATAGAAGTTATTTGAGTTTCCTGAAGTACAAAGGCCTCCTCGTTGCAAGGTAACTGTGCCTAATGTATCTGTTCAGAATTACAGGTGTCTGTGCACACCTATAGGGTTGGGTTCCTAAAGAAACATGGAAAGCGGTCAATAGGCGCCATATCGTATACTTGATACTTCAAAAGAAGCCCTCGGTGAATATTAGGTCTTGCAAGGGAGTCTTTGATGAAACATCACAGGATGCATACACACACCTCTACACAGAGCACCTGAAGCAAACCCAGGAAAGCAGAAGTGAAACAGAGCCGAAGAGGGCAAAAGGTGAGGAAAGGCTGGAAATGAACCAACAAAGCTGAGTCACACTCACTTCTCCCACTGAGCAGCAATGCTGACCTACAGTAGTAGGATCTCATTTGGTTTTTGTATAAGCAGTAGTAAATTACTACCTCCTGGTGAAAAAGGCAAGAAAGATGCTATGAAACAAGTTTTCTCCAATTAACAAAGCCTCCCAGGACTACTTATATGCTGTCCCCTCATAATGAGGGCACCCAAAGTCATAATCCAGCTCCCTTCTATAATTAACGTCCGTAATTACTGGTATACAGTAGTATGCCTTAACTAACAGCACTACTCAGAATATCAAACATTTATATCTGCACTTTTGTGCATATTAGATGCAAAGTATTAAAGTTTCATAGCAAAAAAAAATAAATCTATTTTTTTCATATAAGAATAGCAGATTCCCATTTAAATTGCTGGTTAAAGTATCTGAATACTCCTCCCAGAGTTTAGAGAGAAAGTTAAATTCTGGCAACCCTAAACAAGCATATGTGAGGATGAATTGGTTTTCTTGTTATAAAATGTCTTGAAGGACCCCACCTGCCAATGGTCTCTAGCAAGGTGACCAGAGGACACATAGCGCAATGTATCTAGAATTTTTTTCTTAAACATCTATTCCAGAGTTGCTGAAAACTGTCAAAAGGAATCAGAAACATTAACTGAAAGGGGAAAAAATGGCAAGTATAAACATGGCCAGAGGATACTTATTGTTCCCACAACCAGAATGCCATATGACATCTCTCTCAAGAAACAATCGACTTTTACACTAACTCCCCGATAACTCAATTATCTGTGTCAATGTCAAGGCAGAGCTCTGCCCCTTCGCATCCTTTGTCATATACATTTATCTCCTCCTACATCACAACCATCCTGCTGGCCTTAGAAAACAGATCCCTTGGTGGAAATGAGGCCTGACAGGAAAACAGGGCAAAGATTTTGAATGCACAGAGGCATCTTTTGTAACTATGGGGTTTGGCTTGGTTGTTTTCCTGTACGTATTTATGTGGTTTATTTGTTCATTTGTGAAGTGAATCTACCAAGCCTCAGGGAATAATTTCAAAATTGTTACTGCTTCAAATGAAAAGAGATTTTTCCCCCTCTGAGTTCTCTGTGAATAACCATGTAGGGAATGGAAGGAGGTAGCATGTCCTTTCAGAACATGTGTAGATGGTGAGGGGTACCACACAGGCAGAAAACTAAAATTTCTCCATGTATCCCTGCTCTCTGCCAGCAGGATTAGCCAGGTGATCCTCAGCTCTCAGTCAATCTTACTGACATCAGGAGTCTGTTTCCATGGAGGATAGGTATCTCAGTACATAAGATATATACTGAAGCAGAGAAAAAAATGTTTAGCAACCCCAAACTTTGAACAGGGTCACATGTTGTGGTTTCATATACACTTTAAACTCACAGGAGCTAATGTTGATGCTACAATCAGTAGTTCAACTTTCTCATGTCCCCTGCAAGGGTTTTCTTGTCCATGCAGTAAATCAGGTCAGAGAACTGATGAAGGTAAAAGCCAACCCAGGAAGAAAAAAAAGTTTAACTACCTCAGGTCTGTACCCAAAACCAGCACACAGAAGAAACAAAACCTGCAAGGGAAGACAGATCACTTCTCCTAACAGCAATGTCAACTTAAGACATACTGATGTGTACATACACAATGCCACAAGTATAGCTCCAGAAAGTCCAAATTCAATTCCTCTGTTACAAACTCCTTTTGCATCACTGATCAATCAATCATTTTTTTTAATTCCCCATCAGTGACATGGGGCAATGTTATTTCCTTTCTTCATTCCATCTACTTAAAGCATAGGGACTTTAGCACCAGGGCAACAGGTTAGTACAATCTGTACAGCAACAATACATCTCTGATTCTGACCAAAATTGTACGCGTCGTTGTATTACAATTAAGATAGGACAGCAAAAGAAGGAGAGGTGACAGTTATGCCTCTTCTTAACTGAAGGCTGTAGTAATTTAATGAATGTCATACTAGTTCTTCTGGAATATGGTTGAGATGAGCTGTGTCTTGCATGTTTTGTTCTGGTGTCAAATAAGAGAAGGCACTTTTTCTGGACTATGGATGACAATGAACAGAGATACTTTTGTTAAGGCATAAGATGAGACTCAAAGGATCTACATTCATGGAAACTGTCCTATGGGACCAGTCGTTCAAGTGCACAAGTCAACATGGACCTAACTATCTCAAGGTCTTTCTGAATTTGAGCCTCAATCTTTCTATACTTTTGTTCATTTCTACTGGCAATATCAGCCTGCCACACAGAAATACTAAGGATTAATAAGTTGGTAAAACATCAAATGTACTTGTGTGTTTTTGAAAATGCTCCTTTTCTTCCTTCTTAGACCTGAGCTGGAAAGACAGTTTGATGAACTTGCTATTTCTAACTATTCCACAGCAGCAGATGTACAGAACACATCAATTCTCACTAACCAGTCTGTACTTGTAACACGTCCCAAACATGTATTTCATAAAAAGGCAGGTAGTCTGTGCTGCCTAGCATGTGCGAGCATGCATCACTGTGAGACAGAAACATGTCTCTTCTTCAGTGATTCTTCACACACAGCACTGAGTTCCCTGGTTATATAAAACATAACCAGATTGTGTACTTACCATGACTGCAAATATTCTTGTTATTTGTCCTTTACCATATATTCCTCTTTGCTATATAAGAAGTCCTTCTCCATCATATTAGGAAATCAGCAAACAATTACTTTTGAAATAGCACACCAGAATTTCCAGCTATGTATTGAAGAATTTATCAGCCTCCATAACCTATTTATTTATGTTGGTGACACTGACAGCAGAAAAATACACTGAGTTCAAGTGAAAAAGCAAAACAGATGCAACTGAAAAAAACCCACATCATCTGATCTTGGTTAAAAGCATGTGAACAAGAAGGCGGATAACTAAGATTAGTGGAAATACTTCTGAGTTAAATCAGTACTAACAAGAGAGGACTACAATCACCTTTTGTAAGCAATTGAGAACACTGACAGCACCATCACATCATTTGACAAGCTGATAACTCATTTCCTGAATGCAAGAAACTATGCCAAAGCTTTTATCCAACTGAGAAAACCAAGGGGCTAAAAGGTGCATATATTCCACTCACTTACAGAATGGGAAATCCACTTTTAGACCTATGTTTCCTATATAGATAGGAAGATAGATTAGTCTACAGATTAATGTTAAACTTATTTTGAATTTTAAAAAATTCCAAGGAAATACATTTCAGTCTTCAGAGCAGAAAGGCATCACCAATTAAAAACTGGGATCCCTTTACTGGAGACAGTCAAGTTCTAAGCTTTTTGTGAAGGATATAGAATAAATGAACACAAAGAAGATTATGCAAATAAAAACTATTCTGCTACACACAGTGTAGCAGAAAGACTCATGTTAGTCTTTCTGACAGCCACAAATCATGCTAAGCCCAACTCTCAGCAAATTAGGAAACAAGATTTCACCATTCTTGAATCATCTGTTGAAGGAGGTCCTATGACTACACACACATTGCATCTCAACCAACTTGCAAACACAGCTCTAAAGGCCATATACCCCTAAGCAGGCAAGCATGATTTTCACTAGAGCTGCAATCAAACATGAGTCAGTAAGGGCCAATATATGTTACAAATTACACCACTGTAAAGAAAGAGTAACTCTAATTGCTCCACTCAGGCTTACAAAAGTCTGCAGAAGAACAGCACTGAACCTGTTCAAAGACTATCTAAAGTACCATGGGTTTCCCTGTGATTTTCATATCAAATTTGCTCAGTTTCTAACACTAAGAATGGTGTGCACGTAACATTCTTGTATCATTAACAATGGTCTTCATTTTGGGGAAAGTTCTCTGGCTTCTGAGCATCCAAGTTACCTGTCCCTCCAATTTTAAGTCTCTTTAAAGTAGACAGTCTGGTTTCTTATTGATTAAGGTGAAGACCTTAATTCTTATGCCAACCATCTCAAGTTTTGGTGACATGGTCCTAATGGAAGTAGCCACGATTGTTCATAAGGTGGCTTCTGAACAGGCTCAAAAAATATTACTGAGCTCATAGTTTTGGACTGAAAGCTCTTTCGTGCAGCATTTTCCATCATTAAGTCACTCCTTCAGTATGGCCTATCATATTCAAAGTCCTTTAAGAAACAGGAGTCTTCTCCGCTGACTTCAACAGGATCTGGTCTCATGGAAGGAACAAGGTCTCTGTAGTGAAGCGTCTCAACCCAGTGGTTCTGTCTCAAATCTGTCAAAATCGGGCAGGAATCTAAACTGCCCCAGAAAATGACTTGGGCATTGTCTCACTGAGGTACCCTGTCTGGATTTCAGAAAGCAGAATTTGGCCGAGATCCATCCGAAATTGCTGAGAAATAAATAATGCCACAGGATGAACAGCATTTGAAAGCAAGCAGTATCTGAGAGCACCCTTAAAAAAAAAACCCAAAAAACTGAAGTGAGTTGAACTCTCCATTTGTAGTCAAGTTTGCTGATGAAGTGTTGTGGTTTACCCACAAAACCAATATGACACCTGAGTCATTTCACTATTCTGAATACCATCTAATTCTCCATCAGTTCTCTTACTGCGGTCCAGTATAGCATAATGTTTACCTCAAAGAAATTAAAAGGGAGAAAAAAATCTAAATCTTTGGCAATATTCTCCTACTTGTCAAGCACCAAGAACGACTGCCAGAAATTAAAGTAACTTAGGTAAGATCCATTTGATCTGCATACATACAAGCAGATGTCCAATTCAAGGAAATCACACTAGCAGGGAACCTCTCCTTCAGGCAAAAACAGCTAAAAGACTTCAGCAGCACTCATCATCATTTGGCCAATCTACCAAGCTCAGTGTTTGCTGTACAAAAGTGCCTAAATAATAAAATCCAGTGAATAGGCAGTAGAGGCACCTATGAAAACAGTTTCCATAGCAAAGAGCATGAAAAATCATCCAGGAGTCACAAAGAAGTCCCCTTTCCCTTGCTCTTAACTGGAGGCTACACATCTGCGCTTCCCATGGGGAGACTGGATTTTTCTATCCCCCCTTCCTAACCATCTTGTTTTCAAACTCTACATATACCAAACTCAGCTCCAGTGTTCCCCACTATATTCTTACACTAGTGCCTTTGCCCCAGTTATACCTGGGATGCTTTCAGAGCAGCTTAAAAGCCCACTTGAAAGAAAAGTGAAATAATAATGTAAGGTTCTAAATCATATCAATAAATTAAAGTGGTGCTGCAGATCCTGATGAAAAAAGAAAAGCAGAATGAACTGCCTCAAACTCAGATTTCTTTAAGCCAAGGCAGAAACAAGGATATGCCTCTGGCAAAGAGGCAGGGTATCCGTTCAACTGCCTGCCACGTAATAGCACTAATCCACCTACCTACAAATCTCACCACACATGAACTACATGAAATGAACTTGTGTGAAGTAGAAGGAAACAATCTAGTTCAGTTTTCCAGGGAGATGAATGGCCAGATGAGCCATTTTTCAGGATTTTACTTTCCAAACTAAAAGAACGATTCTAAGGACTGGAGTGAGGAAAAAAAAAAGGGGGGGAGGGGGGAATCAACTCAGCAGTAGCTGTCAAACAGGTATCTTAAAATCTTTTATGCATTAAAGTGATTTTTGTCTGAAAGAGGGCATTCTTTTTCTGTTGCCTCCCAGGCTTCTCCCAAATATGCTGACAAAGAAAGAGGAATGGGAACTGCAGTATCAGAAAGTGCCTACAAGGACCTGAGTTTTGCAGATGGAGTTGCAAGATCAAGGAACAAAGGAGCCAAATCATCACATCATTTACTTGAATCAAATATTAGATTAAAAATTCTCTTACTAGACCTAGTGCCTAGAAACCCTAATATGAAGAAGAGGCGATGGATAATGGCAGATCAGAGTTCTCAATCTTTTCCTGGTTCTGACCTGATGTTAACAAAAATGGCCAGGCACTCCTACCCACCAATGAATAAATGTGAGCTGAACTCAGTGATACACTGAACCAAATTTCAATCAATGGTAGTTAGAGATACGCAGTCCCTTAAATGAATAGATATGTTTTTCTAAAATTGGAACAAAGGAGGAGATCTATAGCTAGTGATGGACAATATGTTTCAGTTGAGATTATTTTTCACAACCCAATGTGCAGATTTGGTAACAATAAGATACTTTCAAATTCGCATCTTACTGCCAAACAGTTCAGAACATTATTTAAACCAATAAATTGAAAAACATGTTCTTTCTGAAATCTATTTTTTTACATTTCTTTTTGCCCAGAACATGCTTGTCAATGCCACTGACTTTTCAGAAGAATGTTTTAAAAGTGTCTAATTTTACTACTTCTCCATTATTCTTGCTTTCTGTTCTGCTTGACAAGCCTGAAGAATAGCAGATGTGCACGTTAAAAAATAATCTGTTGCTAGTGCAGCATCTGATAAAATAAAAGCAACTCTGATAGAGGGCTTTTTTTTCCACAGTACAATGTGCAATAGGATTGACATTCTCCCTAGAAAGATAAACTCTTCTTCTGGGTCACAAGGACATCTGACTCTAATTTGACTCAAAAACAGTCCTCCAACTCTTGACCACCTCACAATATGGCTGTTGAAAACATCTGGGTCACATAGTCCTGTCTCATCCAACTTGGATGCAGTTCTTCCAAGGGCAGAAATGCATTAGAGAGGCAGACTGTAAACAAACATATATACACATGAGAAAAAAACATGCAGTCAGATTCTGCCTGCTCACTCTGCATATATATGACTACTTGACACAGAAACCAAAGGTAACATCTAGTCACTGAGTTAGAGCCATTCACCTACATTACTTAACTTGAAATTTAGCCCCTACCACCTCACAGAATATTGCACAGCATTTGAGAAGAGATTGTTGTTCTCCCCAAATTTATTTATTACTCAAAGTTATGCATGAATGAATTAGTGTTTCACCCCACTGAATTCCCAGCGATGGTAGGCAAGCAGTACTGGAGGCATCAGCATCAGTTCTGGATTATTTCTGATTTTTAATCACTCTACAGAGATTTAAAAAAAAGTTGCCACAAGTATTGGGTACACAATACAGAAAACACAGATATTGGTTAGTTGTGATTATTTTAAAAGTTAGACCACATCAACTGACGCCCTATAAAGTTACAACTTACTTCCCTAATCAGCTGAGCACAGCTTTCAAAACTGGAAATGTTTGGGCCTTTGGCCCTCTTGCAGAAAGCTACAGCTTTGTGAAGAAGTAGGAAACAATACCATGTCAGGGATTTAAAAGAATTTTCAATCTTCTTTTCTGTTATTAACCGGTTCCTTGTCCAAGACACAAACTGTAAAAAGCACTGAGGTATTAGCAGATATTGACAACCAAAAAAGAATACAGACCATGCAAGGTTTTCTTCTTGCAACTTCCAACCAACACCACTTTTCATACCTGGGCAGTTGCAACTGCAAGTGTATTCTTACATCACTGATATGTCCATTAAATTCCCTCTGTGCCAGGGCTCCCAGGAGCCCCAATCCAACTCCTGCATCATGCACAACTCTACCATGTTAAAACATCTTGTGTGGATTACTGAATTCACTGGTTTGTAATTTTCTGTAATCACTACCGTCAGAGACACAAAGTAATTAATTGGGCATACACAGCACTCTTGCTGTCTAGCACAACTAATTACCTGTGCTAGGTTTAGAAAAGTTGATCATCCCACTATTTCTTGTCCCACAGGAAGTATAGCACTTAGTAAATAATTCTGAACAAACACAGGAAGCGTGCTTAGTCAATGTTCTGCAGCCCTGTGCACATTTCACTTCTGGTAACAAAAAAGAAAAAAGAGAAAAAAAAGTGAAAACCAAAGCTCCTAAATATGTCTATACTAGTTTAAAGGCCAGGAAATCATTCAACTGAAGAAAAACATATGTATGTCCTAAGTATATGCAATACTTCCTTATATTTCCTGCAGAAAATTCCTGAAACTTGCAAGTACTGATGTTTATTCAGTCCAACTTACATTTTGTAACCCAAAACAAACTCCACGTCTCTACCATACGCTCAAGGAGCACAGGGAATCCTACACTGCCAACATTAGGCGTTCATCCATTGTTGCAATAAGTCTGAGATATCACCGGACGCATTCCCATCTGCTTTTGAATTTTGCTTCAACTAGCAAGCCTAATATATTCCCTGATTTGCCCCATCAATTCACCTCAGGAATAGTATGTGTGTCAAATCCAACCTGGCCAGCATTTTCTCCCCGCAAAAGCAGTACAGAGCAGCAGGGGCATAAAGATGGATAGGGAGTACCAAAGTTACCTACACGATGGGAAGACAACTCGCATGAGGCATTCACAGCCTTAGCCAGAAACTGTTACTGAAAATGTGCCTCAGGGGGACAACACTGGGGACAGTGGGTCCCTGAATACTCCAGTACCTTTGAGACTGGACTGTTCAGATCCCTTTGGGTAAAAGACATCAGTGGCTGAACCACTCTGGGAACAGGACAAGGAATCAGCCTTGATTAAGAGAATAACTAATGTTTTCCCAATTCTCCCTGCTCTGAGAAGAAAAACTAGAAATTCCTGTCAACTACAGAAACCTTTTCCCTGTAAGCTCCTGGGTGGGTCATGGCCAATCTTCTCCTTCTCTATTTGGACGCTGCGTAAGATTTCTGGGCATTTAAAAGGATGCAAAATGCCAATTTGCCAGGTGTAAAATTCAAAATATAGTTTCTACTGAAAAGAAGCTCACTGCCTGAGTTTCACATCTGTTGCTTGTTTTCTTACACATGAACATACTGCATATATATACATGTATAAAATAGACATACATGTGTGCATAATTGCCGTATTTGTCGTCACTTGCAAATCATGAGACAGATTCAGGCTTGCTGAATTTAACTAAAGAAAAGATTTAAAAAATATAAGATAATGAACATAGGATAGTCCATAATATTTTAAGTAACTGTTCAAAATGCAATTTTTATGTGCTTTCCTAAATTTCATTAAAAATAAAATGAATGCATATTTTGCTTCTTCTTTACAGTAATTAATACACTGGGGGTTTAAGGACCTTTCTTATCACCACAAGAATTTATGTTTGTGGTAGCACTGTTGTTCTTTTTTTCCCTTCAAAAAGATATTCACAAATCAGAGGAGAAACTCTTTGAAGTACACAGTAGGGACTTCTTCTGCCCACTCCTTATGCATAACTCTTCTAACATGATCTGACCGAGAAGCAGTTTTCCCTCTCCCACCCTCAGCAGCATGAATCTTGCATCAGTCACATGTAGAAGATCTCACAGGCCAGCACCTTAGATCCACTGAAGTAAGAGATGAGAGAACTGAAGCTCTCCAGGGAGGCTCAGCTGTTCTGAGCACCACTGTGGCCTCCCTGCATCACAGGGAGCTGAAAGTAGAGTTCAAGCCCTCATGTAGTTTGACTATGACACATCGCAGGCCTTTCCTTGACACAAGCCACATATATATAAACTGAACTGGCAGCAAAAAGGTGTGGAGGAGATGAGTAATTTGGCAAAAGTTTCCAATTTTGCTTTCACGGTAAATGATCCAGTTCAGAGACGAAAGCTCTTGAGACCTGGGTGGCACTTTATGCAAGCCACTGAAACAGTGTGGCAAAGGAGTCCAAATAAATTATTCCAGCATACAAACAGGAACATCGGGAAAAACAGAGGTGGAGAGTCATTTCTGGAAACAATGCTAAGCATCTCAGATGCACATTTTAAAGCTTACAAGTGATAGGCACTTTAAAACCTGAGATCCTGGCACCAGCAAATGCAGAAAGCATTCAGGCTTTAAACCAACAAAATACCTAGGCATGTGTTTATGCAGCAGCATGGGCAAGTCCATGGCCATAAAACAACTTGAGTGAGCAATTACTTTTGATCCCTCAATGCTTCTGAAGTCAGCAGAACACAACAGCGCAACACTGAATTGGATGATCTGGGTCAATCAGTACAAGATACAACTTCTGATTAGATTGTACAAATTGTCTTGCTTTTCTTGTGCTGGAGAGAGAAAGAGTGGTGTTTGTATGTGTACTCTGGGTAGAGTGGTGGCTTCAGTTTAAATGAAAGGAATTTCCTCAGGCAAGAAAACTGGTCACCACTGCTCACTTTAAAAAAACTCGCAGGGATTCAGGCAGAAAAAGGAAGCACAGATGATTCTTAGAGAGGCAGAGCCTTGATTTCCTAACTTGGTTCAGAAGGGTTATGTGCATGAGAGTATTTTTACTGTTTGCCTACCCGTTACTATGTATTTTGTTCTCATTAAATGTGACTGGCTTTGAGTCTTTCACAAAGTCTGCTCCTTTGATTGTCACATGCCCTTTGAGGAGCGAACTAGAATCAAGTCCCTTCGCAGGTGGAGGTCTGAGATCATGTGCTTAAACAACCTGGAGAACACAGCGATGTTAAGCAACACAAGTCTGTGAGATACGTGCATCAGGATGGTAAGAAAGTTTCAGCCTATCTCACTGCTCCTTATTCTCCACTTCCATCTAGCAAATTCCAAGGACCTTCTCCCCATGTCCTACGGACCAGCTGTAGACAGACAGGGACGAGCTCCAAAGCAGCACCAGGGCTGAATGGCGTTTGTGTGTTTATGACCCCTCTTGACAATCATTTGGGGGGGGGGGGAGGAGGGTGTGTAGAAAAAAAAAAAGTAAAAAAGTAGTACCTTGGCCTACATTATTTCTGCCTCAGAGCCTTTTTTTCCACACCATGCAAACAGCCCTGCCTGTGAAGACAAAACTCTTCCACCGGCAGAACACTTTTCTACTGTGTCTCCTCTTATCCCAAAAGGTTAGTACTGCTTTTGTGCAAGTAGTATTCTAAAAAGCACTGCTGACTCAACCACATCTGGATTCACCAGACCTGAAGACAGACCCTCTCCTACCCAGGCCAGTATCTTAACTTAAATTCTCCCATATTTGCTGTAAGGACACTTCAGAAAACAGCAGCAGAAATGAATGTGTGTTAAGAGGAGGGTAGAATGGATTGTCTTACCAAGCTGCCTGTGCAGTTCTTATGTATCTTGTAGGACACAAAATAGCTCTCCCAAAAGGACATTTGAAATCTGGATTCCCATACCCTGATCAGCAACTATGATTTACAATCCCAAATTCTTTTTTTGTTTGTCCTTGGGCTATTTAGTAATGAAATACGAAGCAGGAAGACAGAAGACCAGTTCTCATGAGCCAGGTTGATGCTTCAGGGCTGAGAGAGTAGAAACTAGTTTTGACAAGTTAGCCACGCAAATATTAAGCGCCAGTTGCTGAGCAAGTATCCCTGTGCTGCTCTCCTGTGTCCCTGCCACAGAGACTGATGCATTGTGACAACTTTCATACCCAGAGTTAAACTAAACTCATTTTGATCACGCTTAAAACCAAGCAGAATTAACAGCAAACTCCTAACACTTTAGCAAAATAAATACGAACAGTTAAGAGAAGCAAAACATTTACAAGCAAATCCAGATAGCCACCAAATTATGAATCCCAAAGTCATCTGTCCACCCACATTAATCTCCATCCAGCAAAGCTTTAACCTACCTTTCTGTATGATCATCCTACCCTGGCCAACACTAAGTGCAGGTAAAATACCCCAGAACTTCAATGTAGGTTATGAATAAATAGGATTTGGGACATTAAATATAAATACAACACCTAACATAACACAGCCCTCCTTTCCCCCTATGAACATTTAGACACCACCATACTACAAAAAAACTATTATAGCAGTCAACTAGAAACAGCAATAAGAATCCTGAAACAATTATATTAATGTTCATGCTATAATTAGCCATGTACAATTTAAATAAAATCCTGATTAATTAACATTTGCTGGAGGACCTCACCTCTCAGTGCTTTTCCAGCCAATGCTGAAATCGAATAGCTGTTAGATGGAGAATGAAATAGGTCATTTGGGTGACATTTCCTCAAAGGAAATAATGTTATTATGGACCAAAAAACCCCACAGGAAACAGGGATTACAGGAGTTCAAAATCAGATACCGAGAGCAGAGGCCACATCACAGTCTCTCTGGTTTCCAGGTTACTTTGGGTGAAGATGTAAAAGATTCATACTCTGTGCTTTCTGCGCTTCTCCAAGTCCTGGCCATTACATTAGGCAAGGAACAACTAAACTTCTCACAGCCTCATGCACTTTACACCCCATGTTTCAAGCAGCTGAGGCACATGTTACTTTTAGAAGCCCCGCATGGAGGCTCAGCTGGATGAATTGAAGTTTCTGCCCCTCAGAGGCAAGGCTGAAAGCCTGTTACCATTTCACTCTGTGATAGAGGGCAGATAACTTGCCACACCCAGAAATCAGGCAGGCTCCCTCCCTGTGTCTGTTAGTGATGAACACTTAGCTTCATTCAAAATGGAAAACAACTTGATCCCATGTCTTTCACCTGAAATGGTTACATGCTGCTTACATGTTGAACGGTGTCAACATCCTCAGCTATGAGACAGCAATATAAAGAAGCCAGAGCCACAGAAGAAAGTTTCCAAAGGAAATAGTATTTCTCATTATTATATTTATGTTTTGTTTACTTTCTAGTTTTTACTACTGGGAAACTGAAATTCTCACAGAAGAAGAACTGCAATGAAGTTTGAATTGTTGGTGCCTTTCCATTCTAAGCTTATCATAAGCATCCAAAGTGTAATGAAAAGAGTTTTAAAACACAGCCCTTACCAAACACACAAGGAAAAGTGTTTGTACCATCAGAGGTTTCCGTCTACAGTTGTCCAAGTGGGACAGAAGGGAGCCAAGGGCAGAGAGCACAGTAAAAGCTGCCTTGACTTACTCCACACTGTTTGTACAGACTGATACTCATTGTCCAATGTCCTGTTTATAGAGAAAAAATGCTACCCACAAAACATCACTAGCAGCAGTAGTCTTATTTATACTACAGAGATGAGAGGACAAATCACAAATGTATGAAATATTAAGGAGGACAAGAAAAATATTTTACATTTGGTGGGAAAGTCTTCCTAGGCCAAAAGCTTACCTTTTCAACAGGTGTGAAGTGGAAAGACTCAAAAGGAACAAAGATGTATGACAGGTACTATTCGAGGAAAGAAAGGAGAGGGAAGAAGGCCAACAGTTTGCAGTTATATTAACCCCCTTCTGCTTCAAGGATCTTTATTTTAAACTGTTGAGGTGTATTAGAAAGCTCCAGCTTGGTTTTCCATTACATTCTCCCTGTGTCATTGCACCTAATAACACAGAAGGCTTTAGAAATGTTTCTGCTTTCATTATTTTCTCCTCCTGGATGCCTAGTTGTCTAATAACTTTATCATTTTACAGTTATTTGTATTCAAAATGATCTGTAAATCAAATTCAAATAAAACAGCACAAAGTGAGGGCAGAGAAAAATAATTATTCAGTATGGTCTGGAGTAATAACTCAGTTTAATGTTCAATTTGGTACAAGAAAACGTAGGTTAAGCACCAGGAACTGTTTCCTAACAGCAAGAGATATCAGACTGAAAAAAACAGCCTCCCCACAGAAAAGGTGGCATACTTTTCACTTGCTTTTGAAACAAGACAGATGATGGCAGTGGAGTATGTAGCATGTGGAACCACCTGTGAAAGGAAAGTCTCCTAAACCAGTTTCCATATCTATACTTTTGGAGGGATCTACAATCTGACAGGTGAAAACCACTGGAACGCCAGACACAGCCCAACCACTGGCAAGCCAGCACTCATGGAATCCTGGTAAGAACCTGCATTATTATTTTGCTCTGTTACTACTTTTTAGGATTCCACCAGGGAAACTGCTTAGGCCATGAACAGATACATGGATCTGATCCAAATTTACTGAAATTGCAGATGTTTACTTGAATATTCATCTTCAGCTTGTTTCTAACTTCCTGTTGTGCTCTCCCTAATTGGGGCTTTTCTGTATAAGAAGCTTAGAGAATGCACAACTTACTATACATATACATGCAATACATGTATATATTATTAAATTATACACATTTATTATTTATTATTAAATGGTACATAATTTATTTCCTATAGGTGCCATGTTCTGTTTTCCAGTTCATTGAAGGTGGTTGTCTACTAAAATATTCTTTTATCAAACTCTATGAAATTTCATTACATAAGTAAAAATGTGTATAAAATGAATAAAATGTAGTAGTCTCTCAGAACAAAATAATTGTTCTGTGAGTGCAAAACTATTGATTTTAAATTTGTCAACAGATTTTAACTAATTCCACAACAGCCATACAAATTTTCATCTTCATTTCACAGGTGAGAAGGCTCAGGCTCAAGAGAGATTAAATGCCTTGCTCAAGCCCATACTCTAAAGCTAGCAACAATGATTCACATGTAGTTAGGAGCCTATCTAATTCATTTCTATCTACATTTTTATTACGCTCAGGAGCACAGTATTTCAGTTCTTTACAGTACTTGCAATCAATAAATCCTTGTATTTTTTCTGTCAGAAAGGATTTGTGACTTTCACCATTGCAGAAACCAAGAAATGAAGACACAGAAGTATGTGCTGACTTGGCCAAAGCAAGTTGCCCAGGGAAGTTAATGCCCAAGGCAAGAACAGAATCTGGACCCCCAGAATCCCCTTCATGCTCCTCCTTTCCTATGATATTTCTTTATTTTTCTCTCACACCTTTATTCTGTCTTAAAAGGGGCAGTCTAGTAATCAGTGAGATTTTCTTCGAGATTCTCTAAATGTACTTTTCACCAAAAAGGCATCAATATGCACAAGAAAAATGAAATCAAACTGATATTTAATGAACTGCAAAAATAGTCTTGATTCATGAACACCATCAGAAACTGGGGAGAGGGGATGCTACAGCCAAAATACAACAGGCCATCAGCAGAACAAACCAACTTACACTGAAGTTTTCTCTCTTACCATTGTAACACACTGGACTATTTTCTCTTGTTAACATTCAGGCCTTGTAGGTACTGAATTGCTTTGTAACTGAAGCAGCAGGGATCAATAGGAAGTAATTCACGATCTGTTACCAAGCAATTTATGTAAGCCTGTTATTCCACATGGCCACTTTCTACAGTTCAAGGGGCAATGAAACCTGGGCTACCAAGTTTGGCATGACTCGTGCACCATTATAGCACAACAAAGTGTTGCATGTACAAAGCAGCCCTTAATTGAGCTGACCTGCATTCCTACAGCTTCTCTTAATTTCTGTTGTAGAGTAAGTGCAGAAAACTCTGATACAGACTTAGAACAGTCTGTGCTCACTAGTGCTGAGAATCTTAGACGCCACTTCCCACCTGCTGGGTACTAAAGTACAGAGCAAGAAAATTGCTATGCAATATTAAAACTTGCAATTTTTTTTATTCTTGTGCTGTTTTGGTTTTGGTTCTGTTCTTGGGTTTGGGTTTTTTTTGGCCCTTTACTCCAGCAAACAGCTCAGAGAACACCAAACTGCTTGATGTTTTAATGCTGCAATATATATCCCTGTGGCACAAGCCGGTTTATGGAACTAGCTACAGCTTCACCTAGCACAGTGATCAGCTGTTACATAACTTCATACTGTACCATGGCACAGAAATAGTATGAAGATGTGGACAGAGGTGTGTTTTTCTAACTACTGATGAAAGGAGAAAGGCAAGCCTGCAGCCAGCTTTCGAAAATGCCCACAGGGACAGCCATACATCATATTCTCAGAAGCATGTGTAGTCAGGTTGCATGATGCACAAACGGCGCTACACGAATGACCCATCCTCTCATATTGCTCTTTAAACACATTCCCCCATAGTCCTCTGAATCACCTTCTCGGCTAGAGGAGAGGCAAGAAACCTACTACTCTGCTGGTTTAAACCTTATGCCATCACAAGCATTTCACAAAGCTGTAAGTGACAACACAGTAGTGAGTGGCCTTTGAACTGTCAAATCATACTTTCAATTCATAGCTTGCGCTATCATTTGGTCTCTCTCAATTCTTGCACTTAATTGTACAATAAGTCACTAAACAGCTGGCATCCCCAACACAGTGTCTATCAGAAACACCACTCGCAATTTAAAAGCAGTATGAGTTGAGCAGCTACAGTCCTTCATCCTATAATCCAACTGATTTCAGCATTCCTAAATGAAAATTCAACATTGCTAACAGGCAAAACCCACTGGTAAACTTTTGCATGAGGAAAGAGAGGTGAAGTAACAGGACCTGAATAGAAATGGACTTCAGAAAACTTATTTATAAATCTGCATTTAAAAAACATGTGATTTTTTGAGCTTTGTCATACAATGGCAAATCTGAGTAGGGATGTGAATTTGGAGATCTCTCAGTCACCAGGTAAAAGAGTTGGTATGCTGCACTGGAAATTCTTACTTTGGCATAAAAAAATGCTAATGGCACACTATTTCCAGGACCTGTATGTGGCAAACTTTTAGCAGGGATGGGCATTTCAGTTTCTGGGTATTCTATAACTAAGAAAAAAACAAAAGGAAGCCTAACATCAACATTTTGCACTAGTTTAACATCCTTCTTTGAAACAGAAGCTTTAGCTAGCCATTTTCTTTCCTTTTTTTTTTTCTTTGTAATTTATGGTCGTTTGGCCAAAAAAGTAAAAAATCTTCTTTTACTCACTGGCACAGACTTTCAGTTAAGTATGCATTTTCAGAATTACTTCTCTGATTGGTAGCTAAGCTGCTCTCACTCTGCCAGTCTCTGTTGGTGGTCAGTTACCTGCTCTAATTGGGTACTACAGATAAGGGCAAGATACCAAACTCTGTTACTGCTATGGTGTCTGATGGGCTGAAGCTCTCTTACAACATTAGGGGTTTATTTGTAATGCAATATTTTTATTACACATTTCCAAACCACAAAACAATTTAACTATAAAAGTGTCATCATATGAAACCTGTATTTTTAAAATTGCTTTCTGCTACAACCATCACATTATCAAAATGGAAAAACTATTAAGATTAAATTATGCTTTACCATTTACTTGCTGCTAATTGATAATTTATCATTTCCCCTCTCAATTTAGACAATGGAAGTACGCAGCCACATTCATGTTTCTATCATACTAATGATTAAGCATTATGCTGTATTTCCAGTTTTGCAGAGAAATACTTGGACAAAAATCTCCCAAATTCTTCCAGTTCTGTGTAACTGCCACCGATTTCCACACGCATGAAAAAATACATCCAAGGTTACTGCCTGTTCTCAGTATGTTCACAACAAACTCTATGGAACAATGACCACCTCTTATGTTACATTAAATGGTTCTAACTGGGGGTCTCCAGAATCTGTGTACTGTAAATGTCTTAGCCTTTTCTTATGTAAGTCTAACAGTGCTCTGAAAATTCTTACATGAACAATTCTTCATAAAATATATCCTAAAACTTTAATTCTGTAAAATCTATTAAAAAATAAACTCTCGTAAAATCCTCAAGCCAACAGTTATCAACTTAGGAATTACTGAAGCACCACTTGCTTTTCTTCACACATTACCAGACTCTCTAGCTACCCTGTCTTGGTCCCACTTCCAATACCAAACGAATACTGCAAATCTCAGGATTCTAAGTAATACACAAGACTTCTTCTATGCATTCTTTTTTTTCATGTTCTGTACCTTCCAACCTTGAAAGCTGATGTCTAAGATTGAGGGAGAATAAAGCCATACTTGTGATGTCAGCCCAATTGGTGATTTGTTTAAATCATTGTCATTACAGAACAAAACATCTATCCTTATGGTATATTGCCATTTACAAGCTAAAATTACGAATTTTGCTTTCACTGAAGAGAAACGGTCTTTCAGCATCTTGAAAATAAATCAAACTAGAAAACATAAATTCACCTTTTTGTTGAGAAGAATAATAAAATTCTGGAACATCAAAGCCTTTGTTCTGGATTGGCTGAAGCCAAAGAAACTGCAGATTCAGAATTACAATGCCAGCTCAAGTGGAATCATAATGAAAACCTGCAATACTTAAGGGTGCTCAATCCCAAAAAGATAAAAATGGCAGTGTGATGTAGGCAGAGAAACATTCTGAAAGGTAATTAAGAAAATGAAATCAAATGAAGAATTGTTCTTGTTTGTAAAGAATCTATTCCAGTGAGAAACGGAACCATGACCCATCAATCTAAAGCAGTGAAGGAACCTACTGAACTAAGATAAATGTGCTTTTTTATTTTTTTCTTTCTGGCAACAGGTCTATGTAAGACTTGTAAACAAGGAACAAAAACTACATATATGAATGGATTCCTTTCTATAGCTCACAGATTTCTTATCCAAGTACTGTCTAGACCAGACACTGCTTTTTTTTTGCAACTAATAGAAACTAGAGATGCTCAAACCAGTCTCATTCTGTCAAACACTCCTCTGCTCTTGCCTTTCATTTTCAGCAGCCCACACCTCTCAAGCACTGACATCCAGCAGACAACAAGTGAGTGGTGGAGCCTATCCCCTAAAGACTATTTAAGAACAAAGACAAGGCAGATCTATAAGTATGTAATCTGGCTGCATAAAGTTCTTGGACAGAAAATTGTGCTGGGTTGAATTATTTTACCCTTCTCCATCCACTCCTTGCCTCTTTCTATTTATTCAATGTCAAACTTATTGGGGAAGAAACAAACAAACAAACAAACAAAAATTCTCAGACTTTAGTAGGTACTGAGACCTCATTCAGCAAAGCACTTAGGTACAGTACATATACCAAGCCTGTACTTCTCTGTCCTGTTAAAAGATCTCAGAAGTTACACAAAATAACCCATACAGAACTAGATCAGATGTTTCATGTATATCCCCCAATTTAAGAAAGGCATGTTCCATCCCAAAGATGAAGGTGGCAAGCACACATGGGGACAGGGCTTCCTATGCATGTTTACTCCCAGCCTCTTATAGCTTAGCAATTGAAGCAACTTCTATACAAATGCAAAACCACAATAAAAAAAGTTGGACCAGAGGCAGAGCAGAGGAACTCCTTACTCATTCTTGTAAGTGTGTACGGCTGCGCAGCACCAAGTGAGATCTTGTCTCTGAGCAATTTTCAAATGTATTAATAGAAAGGAAAAGTGTTCATCTTCCCTCAGAATTACAACTCTTGACATTTTCTGAGTCAAACCCTTTCACAGGAAAGGGAGGAGGGAAAGGGAAATCTCTCAAAGAAATTACTATTGTTGTTTTTAAGAAAACCAAGTTTCTCACCTATGCAGACCCCTACTTCTTGGCAGAAAGCAAATATGGAGATTTCAGCTTGAATGGTATTGTTCAGGGGAAGTTGTAAATGACAGAAAATATAAGGTTGCTGATGAAAATGCCACATCAACATTAAATATAGCACTGCTACAGCAAGACTATAATGAAATGATAAAGTGGCTGCTGGTTGAGGAGACACAGAGGATTGAGTCAGGTAAAAATGACATACATGAAAAGTAATTTCTTTGCTATACAAAGATTTGAAGAAAGACCAAAAGCATTATTTCCACACATGAAAGAATTTTGTCCCCGCATAATACATTTCAAAAGGGAAATGTCAGTACTACAGGTATTTAATGGGGTCTCCACATCATATTTAAAAAGAATGTGATTAGGTGCTCTTATGGCACGTTTGTGAGAGCAGGAACCATGGAGATTTACTGTTTACTTACAGTCTGGATTTAGCACATTCACAACACTCACCATTTTGGATCCCAGAACTGTTAGCATGCCGATACTAATATGGTAAAACCCAGCAGGATATAGACACTATCATTAGCACTATTAGACATGCTACATGCACTAACAAAGAGTTGTTGCTTTTTCCGATGCAAAGCTGCCTTTGCTCACCATATGGCTGCGTGACAAACTTCCAAGCTTTTATCTAATTTTTGGTTCCTCATATTTAAAAATTTCCATCCCCAGTGCTTTGGGCATACATGTTAGGTTTTTGTTTTTAATTGGGTGTTTTGTTGTTTTGGGTTTTTTTTATTTATAGTTTGGGGTTTTTTCTTTTACATGAAGGCTAACAGTTGAGGCTGGAAAGCAACAAAGAACTTCATGGAAATAAGAAACAATAAGGAAATGGTGATTGCTACTAATATAGGCCTCAGTAGTCAAAGATGACACTTCCAGAGAGCATCAGAAAGACTTTTCTCACTTGAAAAAGGACCCAAGACATACTTCTTGACAATGTCTGTACAGTTTTGCAAGTGAAAGAAGTGAATGTGTTAGTGTTGGAGGACTCCTGCAATTCAATATTAGCAAACACATCCCTTCAACCTGCTCTCCTGAAGCCCTGAATCCTGACTTGCATTGCAATTGAACCCTCAGGAAGTATCATCGCTACTGGCTTTTTGCTGTATAAACGTTCTTGATTATTTATGAAAAATTCCAACTGAAACACTTACCCTGCTTTCTCACCATGTGGAATACAGAAAAATTAAATGGACTATGGTGAGTCAGCCTGTTTAAGATGGTCAGAGGAGAAGAGCAGATAATTGCACAATAGCCTATGGACTATGCCACTTACTTAGGCAGAGCAAAGACTCATGTCCATAGCAGCAGCGACCAGAACAGCCCTATTGAATTCACAACCTTTATTTTTATGCTGACTCTGAGAGCTGAAAACTACTTCATACCAAACTGCACAAGGGCTTAACAAAAAGTCTTGAATTATTTCATCGTCATGTAAGACTATTCCAAGGATGTCTGCTATCCTTCCACAACTTCAGAGGACTCAGAGAGCCCAGGTAAGGTGAGGTTACCAATGGAGCATACTTTCTGCTCTTTTCACACAGTATCCTGTGACATAACTGCACTCAGGGGTCCTGCAAATATGAATAGCTGTTGTATCCCAGTGCTAGTTTTCTTCCCAGCTCTCAGTGAGAAGATGTATGGTGTCTTTCCTGCTTTTACCTGAGCTCGAAAAACATGGTTTTCTTCTTTTGTGTATTCCTCTATTCATTTTTTCAAAGGCTTTTCCCAGTGGGTTTCCATGACTGAAAAAGGCTGCTTTAAAAATTGGGTACAGAGTCCCTTCACTACAGATAACATTTCAGTGCCCCCCTGTTTGTCCTCCATCAGAAGAAAAGGATCTGAAACAAACATACAGGTTTCACACTATGTCAGTAATGAAAAAAAGCAACCAAGACATTTTAGTTCAAGCAAAACAGCATAAAAAATGTCCAAGAAGATATTTTAAAATATTTTACTATGGACATTCATGATCTCTATTTTTTGGATACCTAAGGCACAAGATTCCCTCATAATCATTTAGCCTATCTTCAATTTTTAATGGATTTGATTGCATAGTATTTACAATGAACAGTAATGAAGTAAAAGTGAATAGTACAGACAGTATTTAAAATCATGTAAGGAAAGACGGTAAAGAAGATTTTAGAACAGTTTTCCCATAGCACTGGTGTGGACAAACAACCAAGCAAGCAACTACTGCTGAGCTCAAGCCCAATAAATTTATTTTAAGATTAAGACAGATTTCTATTTAAGATAATTTTAAGAAAAGATTATGTCATTGTCTGAAGAAGCAGAGGAATAGCTTCAGTTAGTAGAAGATTCCTTCCAATGTCTTATTTTAAACTGTGACAGTGTAATGACTGTGGGGTCCTGTAAAAACAGTGAAATTGAAAATATAATTCTCTTTTTGCTCTGCAAGAGCTACGCTGCAAAAATTTTAGAGAAATTTCTGTGATAACCAGAATTCAGGTTTAATTCTCTCCAGATGTTGACATTCTCCCAAGACTGGCATTTTCTGTATTTCTCCTGAAAGTCAGCAATAGACATCTTTGTATATTATCCACCTATCTATTCAGCTACTTTGAGCTTAAAACAGGCTGGGTCTGCATTCTTTAACGTGAAGGACAAGGCATATATTAATTACACTGGGCAGAAAAACATGTCGTTGTCAGGAAACTTCTAAAACATCCATAATTAATACCAGCATAAAGATTTGAAGAGAAACAGACACCAAGAGAACTCAACCAAAAAGGGTAAAAGAACTTCTGATCCCATCAGTTCTGCACACAGAGAGAAGACTGTGGTCAGCATGAGAGAAGAACACAGTGCTGGCCCAGGGATGGACTGCCAGTTACCCGCATGCTTCAAACCAGTGTGAAGAGAAACTTACATATAAAGCTGCTGGCTATAAACTCATTTACAAATGCAATAGCTTGATGCTAAAATCATTAACGTGTCTTAAAATCCAAGTCACACCTGGCCCTTAGGAAACACATAGGAGCTGCGATTTACTAATACTTTAAGACTATTTTATTTAACTTACTAGACACAATAATCTGTCTTTTCTGTAGGTAACAAGGGCTGTTATTTTTAGATGAATTTGCTTGATTACAGAAAAGCTACAGAGAAAGGAAATTCCTACTCCATCACTCTTCTTGGCTAGTTATTGTAAAATCCAGTTTCCAAAATTAGGGAGTAAGAGGTCAAAACCGGAACCTTATTTTTGAACTTCATAAATTCAGAATAATTGACTGAGATAAAAGACTCAAACTCAAGTCATCATTAACAGCTTCCTAGAGATGCAAACAAGAGGAAGTGTGAAAAATCCAGCTGAGCTTGTTTTAAGATATGATGCTTTAAGTACAATTAAAACTATTGCAAATCATTCCTCTGCACACAAATAGAAAATAATAGGAAAGGAGGATCATTCTGTGGTGGAAGAAAAAGGTTAAAAACTGAAATGTTCTAAGCAACACGGGCATCAAGAAGCAGGATACATTAGCTCAGGCCTGGATCCTGTGCAGCTTCCCTCCATCTCTAATTTATCCATTCAGGCAGCCTGAAAAACACATTACACAGTAAGATGCTCTGCTGAAATCACAACTAAAGTACTTGTAAAAGAATAAGGAGAACAGGACACACTCCTTGGTTGTAATGAACTAGACTATCTGAGGCAAACTGAATGTTGCTGTTACTCCTCTATTTCAGTAGATTTACTCTACAGATTAATTAAACCTACTTTGTGGAGATACAGACAGCTTGATGATAGGAAATGCTATTATCAACAGCTGACCCTTGAATAATAAGGCATCCAAACAACCTGCTTGGAATATCCATACCCACTTCATGGATTCAATTTTATTTCCTGGACTCATATAACACATCAACAGTAGGATCATGGGGTTTGGTGGCTTGGTTGCCTTTAAGTTTTGTTTTCAGTTGGCAAAGCAATCTTTTCAGTTATTAGAAGTTGTCTTTAATGGCAAATTTACATTTTTCAGCAGAATAAAACTATTATATCATTCAAACAGGGAAAAAACTCAAACAGAATATTAATGATGGAAATGAATGCTTTATGCTGCCTGCCAAATCTTAAGGCATGTAATTAATCACACAGCAATTGCTAAGACGAGTGAACTTACCGTCTTAAATGAAGATACATAGGTATCACAAAGAACTTACGTCTGAACATTACAAACTCTTACTTTTATACCCCACTACAAGGTGTATAAACCAATCTGAACTTACACAGTAAAAAATAATTGTCTGGAATCAGCAAGTTGTTCTCAGTCACAGAAATTATTTCCTCTTTCAAAGGCTTTCTTTTCTTTCTTTTCCCAGACTATCAGCATCGTTTTATAAACCCCTATTGCATTAAACCCAAGGAAGTCTGCTCCTGGAAAGGCACAGACCATTACTCCTTTGTTTTCCATTAAAACAAAATGAAACCAAACTGTGCTCATTCAAGTGTGTGGAATGGCAGAGTATAAAATTGAGGCAGAAAACACCAAGAATAGTTGGTGAGGTTCCTGATGCAGCTTTTTTATACTTATTGTCTTTCAAATGAACTCTTGTTCTAAACACCAGCACAACACAACCGTTGCTTCCAACCCCAGCACTACATGGACAGAAAGTCATCTGGTTTCCCTTATAGTTTAATAAAAATAAACTTGTTATGATACACAAATAGGCACAAAATCTGGACACATTGCATGGTAGTGGTTTCAAAAGTTGACATCTTGACTAATACTGCAAAGGCAGTGTTTGGCAGATTTAATCATGATAGTAGACTCAAGGGGTAACAGAGATGTGAATAAAAGTAGCTGTGGCCATAGTTCATTCCATCACTTAGGCTATGACCAGTTGATACAGATGATCACAACTCTTTCTTAACCCCAGCAGAAGGTTTTCTTTCCATATATCATGAAATCCTGCTGTGCTCCTCTTGCATAGAGAGCAATCACAGGAGAAACAATCATATTAGTTACTCTTAAACAGAAGTTTCTCTCTCTGATATTTCTATCCCAAATTTACCTTATTATCCTGGTATCCTATTACCTAGTTCTTTAATAATATAAAGTACTGAGATGCCATGACATCCCACAGTTGTTTGACTTGAATCAAACCTGATACAGGAATAGGTGTTACAGCAGAACCAAAGTAGTTTTGCAGTTCTCCAGCCCCAGCCTGCAGTACTGGGAATGCAATATTAACCTCTCAGAAGAATACATATGGTATTGCTTAAAACTTGAAAATGTTACTGAACACAGAATAAGTTCCTTTGATTTATAGACTGTTCAAAACCACATATGTCAAGAAAGTTACATGAAGTATGCGTCAGTAAGGATATGATCCTAAAATGTCCAGAGACACCAATAGCAGTTTCCACACAACTGGTACAGGGATGAATCCTGAAACTGGCGTCTGGCAAAAAGTTGGTTGCCAGAAAAAGCCAAAATGCTTCAGCGCAGCAGCACAGACATAGAGTCAGCACTTCATGAAACAGAAAAAGCCTTAGACACTACAGAAAAGGAGGAAGCCAGGGGCCATCCATACATATTCAAAAGAATCTGGATAATTTATTTGACCTGTGCCCCAGAATGCTGAAAGTTGTTTCTGGTCTATCATTTACAATATAAAATGCCAAAACATCTCCGCTCTGCAGAGTGAAATCAAAGTACAATACACCCTACTCAAACATTCTGTTTTTTCTAACAGTGTGAGAGAAGAAAAAAAAAACCAGGAAGATAATTAAAAACTGATAATGAAAATAATTCAAAAAGCTGTATAGAGCCTGGATCACAGTGCAATTTCAGAAGCAGCATTAAGTGAGGAAGGAAAAGATCTAAAGGAAATGTAAATATGAATAAATAAAATGAAGTACTCACCACATTTGCTACTTGTAGATGAGGAAAGGATGCTGCTATCCTACATCCTGATCCACTACTGTTTGTACAATCACCTGGGACCCTTGCAGCGGTCTTCAAACATGTGCTATTCAGGATATGCAGCACATTAGGAGACAGAGTGAATGAAGAATTCCTGATATGTGATGGGGCTTTAGGAAAGTCCCAGAAGAGCACAGCAAACATGAATGTGTTCGCCTTAGAGTGAGCTCTAACATCTCCCAGACCTGTTGCTGCTGGTGCATCCAGCAGTTAAGGAGTGTCCCACCTTGGCAGCAGTGGCATCACAAAACACACCAGATTGCAGCAGCACACGAGATGGCTTCAGTACCAGTGAAAAGGTAACCACTGTCCAGCTCTGATCCCACAGCAACTGCACACCTTCACCCAGCCCGCCTACTGGCAGCACACAAAACAGGGGCAGAGCTCAGTAAAGCCACCTGCCAGACACCAGCTCTGCCATTATTAGTACAGAGACTGACATCTGGTGACTGATGAGGAGCCAGTGATCCTAAACACTTGGTGTTAAGTCACTCATCTCCTACACTTTTGCTAAACAGCACCAGCTTCCAAACAAAGTCTTAGCCCAGGTTTGCCAATCTTCTTTGCACCCAAGGCAATGTATGTAGCACTTATGAGACAGACCAGCAGTTTGCAAGCGCTGCTGTACTTGGAAATTAAAATTTGGGCTCCAGTACGTGATATTGACAGGACTTCCTTGAGAAGTTGACATATTGATGCCTTCAAAATTGCTGCTGTCCCTCTCACTTTCGCCTGCTCGCACTCCAACCAGCCTTGGGATAAGGTGTGCTCCATAACAGTCATCTCAACACCCTAAGATTAATGAAAGCTAGGAGCAAACATGAAGGAGAAGCAGAAGTTCACTCAGGCAACACAAAGGAGCTGGACTGTATAAGTAAATATGTCTTAAAGTCTTAATTTAATAACTTCAACAAACAACTAGAAAGATAAGAAAATGCCAACTAATTTAAATTAGCAAATTCCTGAAACCTGACAGGAGAAAAATGCCCTCCCTACACAGTTTATAGGAGACAGAGATGGACTCGCAAAACTGACACTGGCACCTATTTATTTTTGCCCTTCTCTATGCTTGCATAATGTCTCTTGTGATGAAAGGTATGAAAACTAAACCATGGAAAACTAATACTTTTGGCAGCAAACCTATGAAGTATTTTATTCCCATTTAACAGAAAAATGAGACCCTGGTGTCTATGGGAAGAGAAACCAGTACTGATACTTTTATGTCTTCTATCCTTTAGCATGAGCAACAAGATGAACAAGCAGCCCATGAAGAATTTTATGAAATAAGATGAAACACCGGAAGAGTAAGGGAAGATAATCTAAAGTCCTCCTTGCAAGAGGATGTAGTTGTATTCCCTTGCTTCTACTTCCCATGAAAAGCAAGTAAATATTTCATGACACTTGCAACTCTTCCATGCCAAGCAGCTGACTGAAATAACAATGACCAGTGTATATACATAACCAAAATAAACATTAAAATAAATTTCAATCACAACTTCAAAGGAGAAACCAAAAATATTCTGAAACAATTTTAAAACACATTTATGGAAATCCAGCAAATATGAAATTGGGTGCAGTGGTTTGCAGAAAGACTAAAAAGAACAAAAAAGTCTTCTGAATCATGAAAATAAGGTAACACACTTCAGAAGTGCTGCATGAACTCTGATGGCATTTTCTGATGTTGTTAAGCAAAGAGCAATTCTACATTTCAGAGACAAGAAGTTGTGCTTATTAACAAGCCACCAGGAAAAAAGTCCCTACATCACTTCCTTTTGTTGAGGTTTCTGCGGTTATTAATTAGAATCATAGAATAGTTAAGGTTGGAAAGGATCTTAAGATCATCTAGCTCCAACTCCCCTGCCATGGGCAGGGACACCTCCCACTAAACCATGCCACCCAAGGCTCTGTCCAACCTGGCCTTGAA
>WYDI02027129.1:50738-65289 GCA_009867235.2 Psittacus erithacus | reverse complement strand
ACACAATACTCCAAGTGAGGTCTCATGAGAGCAGAGTAGAGGGGCAGGATCACCTCCTTCGACCCGCTGGTCACGCTCCTTTTGATGCAGTCCGGGATACAGTTGGCTTTCTGGGCTGCGAGTGCACAGTGAAGTTGGCTCATGTTTGCTTTCTCATCAACCAACAAGCCCAAGTCCTTCTCCACAGGGCTGGTCTGAGTCTCTTCTCTGCCCAACTTGTAGCTGTGCCTGGGATTGCTCCGACCCAAGTGTAGGACCTTGCACTTGGCATGGTTAAACTTCATAAGACTGGCATCAGCCCACCTCACAAGTGTGTCAATTGTTTATTGCTGACTGTTTCTCCAATGAAGCAAATTTCCACTACTGAAATCAGTAACAATCTGCCTATGTTAGGCCTTGAAGAGGTGTTCAGGCAGTGTGGTAACTGCAGTCTTAATAAAATGTATACAAACAACCCCCCCAAAAATAACACTGGTCTAAACCACACAGGTTGTTAAACAAAATCAACTTAAGTGTTCGTGGTTTTCTCTTTTCCTGAACTATCTTTAATCATAAGATAAAATATCGCATATGTTTCCTATAAGAAATGATGCTTGAATTTATCTAGGACACAGATTTTGCAGTGTGTATTACCAGAAGACAGTGAAATGATGGAGCAATCAGTACACTGTCTCATGCAATTCTCATAACTAGCCAAGAAAAAGAACTCTACAGGAAGCATGCCATACAACACACAGGCAGCCCACAAATCAAACTGAAATGACAGCCACTTAGTGGCCAATTCATTTTTTGCAGTAGTATGCAGCTAGCAAATTTCAAGCTCCTAAGCCATAACAGAAAATACTAACAAAAGGTCCTACACACACACATGTGAATTGCTGCTCATGTACATTCGCGAGCAATCCCCTGCTCTCAATCTCATTTCTACCTTTTTTTCATTTTTATCCTAGAATTTTCACCAAGTTCCAGCCCACAGAGTATTTGCAGCAGAGGAAATCAAGCCCACAACCCACGGCACTGTACAGGAAAGCTCCCTAGCACATCAAGAGCTTGATTTCAACAGTAAGAGAAGCCAAAGGAGGAGCATAACAAGTATATATGGACCATTGCAATCTATGGCTGTACTAATATTTACATGCTGGAGGTAATATTAGCACCTTCTCTACATCCTCATCCACTGCTTGTTTAATCATCCAACACCATAGAACTTGTATTTCAAGGTATTTGTTGCCAGTGCTTTGGGGCATAAAATGTTACCCTGGTCTGCAGTGCTACAGCCCCTGTTTCTTCAGTGTGTTGAAGTACTTTTTGTGTTGCTGTAGTGGTTTTGTCGTGGGTTTTTTTTTTTTTTAAAATCATCTTTCTATCTGGCCATACAGACAGGAAAGAGGAGAGCTCACAGTTCTTTGTGAAAGGAAATAAAAGATGCAAGCAAACAATGCCAATACAGAAAGGGGAATCAAGCCAAGACAGACTTACAGTTCTGACCCTTCAGAGTAAAACAGGCAATGGCCATTTGACAAGCAAAATTCACTGGTTGAGACTAACATATTTCATTGCTTTCAAGGCTACCAGTGACCACCTCCCAAACAAGAAAATCATATGCTTAATTAGGCTCCTCCAGTGATCTTAAAAACAGAGCTATCCACTCCTCACCCACCCTTTGCAGCAGATACTTAAAGCACCTCCTGCGAGTCTGACAGTGAAGGTGTTTGGCTCTGCGAGGCTCACAACAAAACAAGAAGCCATCTGCAGCCCACGAAGACACAGGACAGAGCCTGATCAGCAATTCTACGCAGGTTTCCTATCTTCTATCACTGTTCTCCCCTGCCTGCTTCGCATCCCCTAGAGAAACCAGTTGCATATTCAAAGCAGCCTGGGGTCTTCAAGCAGAGAAATGTGCATGATTTGTACTTGGCATTGAAGCAACGAAAGAACTCCAAAATTATAGCAGCTGCATCCAGCCCCTGAGACAGCCTAGCACTATTAGGGATTCAGGGGGTCGCATAATTCATTTCACCTGCAGCAGTAGCATCAGGGGAGGTTAAATATGTCACTCCAACACAGCAAGGCAATGGGTTGGAGGAAGCCTTCATCATTCATCCTGTCAGCTCTACACCTCTGTTCACCTCACATCAGCAGGGGAAAATGGGGAAGACTTTCTGTAAGCATATGAAGAACACAGTGGGGGACATGATGACCTTTTGAGTTTCCCTTTCTAACTCGGGAATTGTTAATACCTGTCCTGCTCTATCAACTCTCCTCCCTGCACTCCATCACTCTCCCAGTACAAAGGGCCCAATCCTGCAATATTAACTCCAGTACGTAAGCTCAGTGCCCTTCTGAGACCATGCATGCAAATGACATTGCAGAAAGGTCAGAATTGCAGGATGAGATGCCCCATTCAAATAGATCCAACCATACTTAAATGGCACTGGGCCTTTGTTCCAGAACAAGTCTATCTCTCTTATTTGGCTTTCCTTGGAGACAAAGGAATTTTCTCATTATTTTTACTTTTGTTGAAACATTTCGTTGATTCTTGTATGAGGGCCTGGTATTTCATACAGAAAATTTTCTAGGCAGATCTTCGACACAGTCATGTTTCTACCCAGGCATAACTACTCTTCTCTTTGTTGCATTATTTGCCAGAGTTCAACTGTGAGCACTTCAGGAGAGGGTGCCCATCTTCACATACTACGCAAGTTGATGTATATTTGCACTCACATACAATAAGTGACAGTTTGTCTGTAACAGGGTATTTGGGAGTGTAATGACCTCACATCAGGATTTTCTCTTGAGAATTCAGCTTTTGAGATATTTCTGTGACATGCCAGTTGTCCATGGGTATTGCGCAGTAGATACAGAAATGATACCAAAATAACAATAAAAGCAACATCTAATTTTGCTAAGAAGGCGCCAGAACTTAAGCCTTACCATCACAAAAGATCCATTTGATACATAGCAGAGATCATCTTCCTTTAAAAAAATAAAAGTGTCTAATATTATATAATTCATTTCAGAACTGAGTAAACCACAGAAGGACCTAGGTCAGAAAATACAAACATTTAGAGGTTTCTGTTTCTGGTATAGATAGGTACATAGGAAACCTGAAATTTTCTTGAAAGTCTGCAGAAATGGAGACTGATTTTTCATTTTGAACATGTAATGCAAGCACAGCAAATCCAGAGAGGGTCAACTGAAATAAGTGCAAAATTAAATATTATTAACATTCAAAGATTAAAAACCAATTAGCATGCAAATTCTTACGCAACTTTTTTCCCCTTCCCTATCCTGAACATATAGAGCTTTATGAACAAATCAAGTATCAAGAGAAGTGCTCAAGCAATTTCTGTACCTATACTTTAAATCTTCCAGCATTCATGAAAAATCGAGAGCTTGCTCTGTTTCACTCCAGAAGCTACCCTCTGAGGGAAGGAACTAGACCATTAGCCTCCTGCAGACAAATTCAGCATAAGGCAGTTTTTTGCTGTCTTGACAAAGATAAAATGCAGTCTTATTTGGTGCTTTTAAATTAAAAATAAATAAATATATATATACACACACATAAATGTTTCAAGAAGTTGTTTTTCATGCCTTAAGGCTACATCTTTGGTTCTCACTGTATATTATCCCCTGGCTTGACTTGCTAAACTCAGTAGCCATAGGTCTCTGGCAATCTGTTCTGCTCTGCCACTGGTACTACTCCAAACACTACAGACAACTGAAGGGTGAAGAAAGAGTTCATAATACTGGGAAAAAGCTTTCCTGCCTACAGCTCATGCACACATATCCATAAATGAAATTATATATCAGAAGGTGAATAGCGCAAAGCTTCTTTTACTTCTCAACGCAGGCAACTTGAGCCTGATTACCAGTGGAGTTGTGCTTAAAAAAAGATCATGGAGAATGAAGAATAAAATGCTTCGCTACTTCACCCTTCAGAAATTATTTCAGCCAAGGGCTGGACTGGTGCTCTTGTTTATGACGCCAGTTTTGCTCATACAGCTTCTAAGACTCACAGCTGGGACTCAGTCGCTAAATTCCAGTGGGATTTCCATAAGGCAAATCTGGAAAATGCTCACATCTTTATCATGGCATATATACCTTTGGAGGGTCTAGACTGACAAACAATGACTTTAGCCATATGATAAAACTATTTCACAACTCCTTCAGAAGAGCTTAAATTACATTTCAGAAACATATGTGGGCAGCCTAGGACTCAGCTACAGCACAGCAGAGTGACTGATCACTAGAATATAGCAGATAGTAGGAATGGAAGCATCACCTGTAAGCCATGCTTTCTAAGCAGCAGTCATGCCTATATATTTTATACTGCCAAGGACTCAGCAGCATTCTGTATCATAATTTAAGAATGTGGTGGGTCAACTAGAATGATTCAAAAGTGTATAAAAGAATCATAAAGACTTTCAAAAGATTTTAAATTGCAGCAGGAAAGTTTCAGTCCAGGAAAACTTTTTTAATGGCGAGATCAGTCAAATATTTGAAAAGTCACAGAATCTCCACCTTTGGGAGGTCTTTCAGAATAAGCTAGGCAAGGTCTGCCAGAGATGGCATGGATGAAAGATGCAACAGGTAACTCTTGAGGTCCCTCTCAGACTTCCTGTGAGACTTCTAACAGCTGACCTGTGCCAGTTCTATGATGAAAAGCAGTAAATTGTATGGGTTGGAAGTTCTCAGCGGTAACTGAATACAATTAAGACATTTAGAATTGCACTGATTTCATTCAGATTCAAATGGATTAGAAAAATTGTAACCAACCAAATCCAAAGTAGCTAATGAACAATGACCACAGCATACACGTCAGGGAATCAAGCCTTTTTCTTCCTGTTATCCATCAGAAGCTCTAAACCATGTAATTTCCTGGAGCACAGCACCCACTGCTAGTGCTGTCCTACAGCCTCACCTTCACTGCAAGGACTGATTTTATTTTCCACAAGGCACCCAAAATGACACTGTTTTCACACCCCACAGGTACCCAGTTGACAAACTGGAAAAATTCCAATAAAACATCCCATTACATATAACCACTATGGCTACAGTTTAATCAAGATTCCAGGAGATTAAGTGCACATCTGAGCATTCTTCGATCAGAACAGTAGTTGTAGTAGCAATAGCTATAATTTTTGTCATTAAGTTCAAGCTTCCTAATTGGGATGAGGACCTCACTATGCAAGCTGCAGTATAAAAGCTGAAAAGGACAGGCCTCTGACTTTGAAAGTATAGATCGGAATCACATTAAAATAAAAGACTTGGACTGAGATTAGAAGGGAAGATGAAAATACAGATAAGGTTATCTAGAACAGCTAATCACAATCAACTGGATGTTTTATTTTCCACAAGGAGCATGAATAAATAAATACCATTAGCAATCCCTAGTCTGCTGCTAAACCTAGCCATCATTAGCAAGCTGATTGCTTCCAGATACTAAACAGGAGTCAGTCTTAAGGATGTCTTAAAGGAAGGGAGATGATGTCAGGTGGGCAACTGTTCATAAAGGCCACTGTGCCACAGGCACTGAAGACACAGATAAACACAGCGGGGGAGAGAAGATGGAAGGAGGGAAGCTAATAGACTTTGATGGTGGGAACCAGAAGCTTCAATATGATATGGTAAAAAAGCAGAATAACTCAAAGAATCAAAGAGACTACAACATGAGCTAAAGCAATAAGTTAAACCAATGAAGACTATTTTAGCACACAGACCAAAGTGTTAGTGACAGACGTGTTTAGAGAGACCAGTGAGGAAAAGGTTTCTGTGATTAATAAGCAGCGGGGTGGGGGGAAGAACACAGAGCTATGCTTTTAACAATGCAGGCAGATAGTCAGAGTCTTGCAGCTGAAAGAAACTATTCCTCAGGCTTTAGCCACCTGGATTTCCCTAATTATGTTCTCCAGTGAGAAACACTAGGCATTTTATAGAAGCTTTCAATGTGTCAAGATCTCCTTACCACTTTAAGAAGCCTTAAGAAAGGCAAAACTTTCAATATAAAATTGCTGGTAGGCAGATTACAAGAGATAGTGGAGAGTTATCTACTTCAGGGGCATTCTTTTTGTGTACTTTCTTTGTACAAAAATCTGAAAAGCTCAATGAACAAACTTACGTGTGAAGAACTGCTGAAACCAAAAAGCTGTACACAAAGACAATGTGGGAAAAAATGCTTTTTACTCAAGCCTGTGATCTTTCAATTAAGTTAAATACCTCCTTCTTTATAAGTGATGTGATGTTAATGAGTTAATGACAGCTAGAAGCCGTAAACATTGGTTTCTCTCCTGAACCTGGCAAAAAACAGTTTCATCAGTATCCAACCCAGTAAGTGCACAGAAATCACAAGAACGGTAATGCTGAGTTTTGCAAAAATCAGCTGATGCCATGGACACCTAAGACAGACACAAGAGGGAAAAGTTACCTGGAGTAATCTTGCAAGAGGAATTATTACAAGAGTAATCTCTCTCTGTTTCTGACTGCCTCTCCTGTTTTGATGTCACCTTTATTGTTCCTTCATTTTAAAACTATTTACCTTACTATATACTATTTATTCTGGACTAGTAGAACATTTAATTTTGGACTTCATGTGTTAAAACACGCTACAGGTCCTTATCAGATGCTGTAAAATTCCTGTGAAAACAACCCAGAACAATAGTATTTCAACAAGCACAGAACAGTTGAGTCATTGGGTTATGCCCACTAGAGTAACTTCCATTGTGCAAAGATTTCTGGAATGCAAACTACTGCCTACCTACTGACTTCTTACCTGATTAATCTGCTAACTCAACTAAACTGTTCTCACTTGTGAGAGTTTGACAATCACTAAATTAATACAGGCTTCAGCAGAAACACCACTCCTTCTCCCCCCTTCAACCCACGAAAGCAAAGCAACAAAATGCCCAGAAAGACAGAAGAAATTCAAGAGAGGGTGATCAACATGAATTTTGACCTCTCAGAAGCACTGTGCATGATGCATTTGATGAAGTGAGGCAAACTTACTGTTAACAGCTCAGTGATTTTAAGGGTCTTGCCTAGGTATGTGTCTGGCACTGCTGGATAGCATCTCTCATTTATTTCTTTTTAAAATCCTCTTTTTCTTCTTTCTGAAACTCATCTCTGAATGTCATGCTCACAATCATCTATGTATCCAACCATGACCATGGATCTTCTGCACTGAGCGGCTGTTCAGCCTCCTTTAACAATGCTGATGGGATGGCATTTGAACAAAATACCAAAAGAATATCAGAGCACATGAGCAGAGAGATATTCCAACAGTGAAGCAGCCAGCTCACATATAACCCTGGGCCTATGAATATATTCCTCTTGCTTGTATCAAGAAGGAAAGCAAATGCAAGATACTGGACAGTCAGTCATCAGCCAACAATGATTCTAGTACCATCATGAGAACTTTTTATTATCACTGTTCTGACCTAGGTACATACAAACACATTCAGAGGACAAAGTAGTCTACGATCTCTTTTACAGTAAAGAAAATTAAGGACCCAACATGAAATTATTCATGCCTCTCCAGCCTCAGCCTGGAGGGGCACAGCAGGAGGTTTTGCAGTCTAGAGTTTTAAGCAGTATCTGACAGAGAAGTGGGAAGCAGCAGGTTGCCCCAAGAACACTAGGGATGATGACCAGACTCAGACAGCCCAGCCCACATTGATATCAGATAGGAGAATGCAACTACAGCATAAAAATTGTGATCAATGTGACTTTACTGCTTCCAGTAGTCGAACTAGATGGATTAAAGGCAGCTTGGTTAAGCCTGCCTGCACTACAGCCTTACAGCAGATTTCAGTGTGTGCAAGACTCAAAGGTAGGAGGAAGAAATGTAAGGACTGAGGACTAGCAGAGCAGCAGAATGCAGAAGCCAGAAGAGCTGAAATCACAGTGCAGCTGCGTAGAGCTTTAGAAGTATGTTTGAAATGTACACAAATGTATGAAGCTTGGACTACTTGTAGAAGAAGAAAGAATATTAGAGGTTGATTTGGGTAAAACGGATTTATGAAAAAAGTTAAGTGAATTGACACATTTTGGACCACTGGGGAAGAAGGAAAGAGGCTAGAGGACAGGACTAAAAATCTGGTTGCAATCTACATTACAGTTTAACAGCATTAGAATAGAATAGATAAGCTGTGGCAACATAGTCAAGAGTAAAGCTGAAACAATGCTGCAGCTGTTGGGGGGTGGGAGGAAAGAAAGTTATTCACTATGATACAGAAGACTAGCTTCTGCTTTTCATGCTTGAAAAAAGGTGAGAGCTTTGCAATGTAATGACTTACATCTCCATGTAGTAGTGCTTGCTGACACCAATGATAAATATAAACAGGTAAAAAGTTTGCAATAAAAAGGACAGAAAAGAATCAATGGCAAAATTTAGCTGAATGAAATATTTCTAGTATGCAGCTTCCTACCTGAAAACAGCATCCCTAGGCTTCCATCTGGTGCCACTTCCTACCCTAAATATTAATCACATTCTGCAGTTTTATACTGCTGTGACCTTCACAGAGGACTCCAAAGCACTAGAAGACATCACTTTTCAGAAAGGGCTATTAGAGCAGGGCAGTCTATCACAAGTCCATCTAAATCTGTGTATTTAAATAATAAAAGAAAATACCATACATTATTATACCACTATAACTAAAAAGCTTCAACATACAAGCACATGAGCATCTAGAAGCATTTAACTGAACTGTCAGTCCCACTGTAGTGCCAACAGTGATTTATCAGTTGTTCCTCCATCATATTATTCTTAACATGAGCTCATGGGTTCTCATAGCAATGCAGGCCATCATGAAAAGACTGAACCTGACAGAAACCCTCTAAACCAGGACAGCATCGGCCAGAGTGTTTGTATTTCATCCTGACTTGCTTCAGCAGCCCAAAAAATATACTACAGCATATAGACTTCCATGAGCAGGACTTTGACTAGATGAATTAATCTAAATATATTTCAACTCTAGTTCCCCTGAATCAATGCCTGATTTGCACTACAACTCCCAAATTCAAGAAACCAAAAGCCATTTCTAGGAAGCATAGCGGCAATGACATCTGAAGAGGTTCTTCAGTAGCTTCTTGCTACACAGCAAACTCGTTACCTAAAGATTTAAATTCTTTCCTTATGCCTGTTGTCAACAAATGTATGATCAGACAGATGAGCATCTGACTTAAAGATGATCCACAAGAACCATTGACTTCAAAATGGACAATACCTGGGCTTGACATTCTGACAAAGGAGTTGAAACCATTTTTCTCCTCCTGTCCCCCTTGCACCGAAGAGTGAGTCTATTCTACTTGAAGTTCCTCGGACAGTTCTTCTTTATGATTGGTTTGTACATGCCTGCAGTCTCACTTCAAGCAGGGGCCTTCTAATTCTAATTTTAGTATAATTTCCTGGTATTCTAGGGGCGTGTGAAATACAATTACTAGTGATATCTTGACTGTGTTTCATAACATTAGAAGTACTGGCTACCAAATTAAGTGAAATCCTAAGAGATATCCCAACTATGAAATGCATTCTACCTCATTCCAATACCTTTATGCATTTTTTTTAATCTACATAGCTTTTTACAGCCCTGAGACAGAGCAGGTTACTACATCAGTACTGGACACCTGAGTCTACTTTGGAAGTATTCCTTCAGAAGAGGAGCCAGAGCTTAAAACCACTTTAACACTGACATGAAAGGGTCTTCCTTGGTCTTAGTAATGGGAAACAGTGGCAGATATCAGGAAGCAACTGCGAAAATAATTCGTTTTTACAGGCTACATAGATCTATTGATGTTTCTAGTCAACAAAGCTCTCCTTACTAAAAGGAAAAGCCATGGAAGGTGGTTTCAGCCTTCTCCCCACACAAATCAGAACTGGCAAAAAGTAACCTAAAAGATTTTAACAGTTCTCTGAAGTGTTATTCTGAATCACATTTCAGCTCCATTCATGCCTGCTTCAATACTCTTGCTTATTTATCTTCCATTTCTTCCTTTTCCCAAAGCTCCTGAAACATAGGATTAAGTGTAATAAAATATCCATATCTATTAAATAAGACCTAAAAAAAAAAAAAAAATAATAAATTTTTGTCTGTGATTTGTATTTTGATGAACTGGAGCCTTCCAGGACCTTCACTTTGATATCTTCTGAAACAGCAAAAGATCAGGCTTGTTAGCAACATCATTAGTGTGGCCTGAAGATGTTTAATACTTCAGCACATACAGAAATGGCAGCACAGAATCCCTCAATGGACTTTCTCTTGGTTTTATTCCTTCTTTTTAATTTTGTTTTTAAATCCGTTTTGCATTTCTCATTCCGAGCCACTTATATCTCTCCTGCCCTGCCTTATCCACTCATTAATTCACCAGAAGAGCTTTTCAGTACTGCCCTATCCACCCTTCCCAAAGGAGATTTTATAAACTCCCTTCTCCCTTCCCATGACATAATGTAGTGTAGTCCTCCTGCAAGTGCTCACTGACGTATACAGAAACATGGCACTTCACTTCGGTCAGTTTGCTGAAATGAATCAGAACACATTTAGGGTTGTTTTGTTTCAAATCTTTGTTGTTCTTTTTTTAGTAGAAGTATAATTTTCAGGGAAAACTGGAAAGGGAAATGAGGGGAAAAATGTAGAACTTGAAATCCTCCTGAGGAAGAATAAGCAAACCTGTGGGGCTTCCTCTATTCATTTTGGGAAATCACCTTCCAAACCACCTTTTAAACAGAAAGTTAATACATGAATGGAATACACTGATCTGACTCCAAAGGTGTTTCTTTGATATGAAATGCAGCATCTAGAGATGAAGCCCTCAGCTGTTCAAACCAGACATACACTTACAAAAGAGCATTGCTGCTGTTGCTACAAAATGTAAGGAGTGCTTCGTGACACCTGACTCTGCACCTTCACCCAGAGATGGTGTAGTTATTTCACTACGGATGGTGAAAGTCTTGCAAGGGACATTCAGCATATAAACTTTCATATGAGACTCCACAGGACTAAATGGACCTACTTCATACAACTCTTGTAGGTAAGTTCCACTCCAGGTCACCCCCAGGTACCTCTGCAGCTAGTACACATGTTGCAATAGTCTGAAACGTTCTTTCACAGCAAAGCTTCTTGCTTGGGCTCCTTCAGAGCTCCATACTCCCTCTGGGTAAGCACCTGAGCACTGGCAACATAATGGGCTGGTTTTAATGAAACTGCCACCTTTTGATAGGCAGGCATCATAGAAGTACAGAAAAAGATGATGATGAACAAGCAAATGGATTCAAGCCACACTTAGAATTTATTGGGGCTGCAGTATCTCACTGTTCTGTCTAGATCTACATAACTAATGTAAGCAGAACATGCTCACAATGACATTCTCATTACCCCACTAGCCCCAGCAGGTATGTGAGGGTTGGCATGGACATACTAGCACTGCAAATATACTGTTCATTGTCTACATCGTAACAACTCGATGACAAAAGCAGAAACCCTGAAATACCCAAAAACTAAAATGCTTTCCTTTCTATCTTTTGTTATAGAAACCTTGGATTCAAATTTGCCATAGGAAAGAATTGCAATGCATATGGAAAGCACTGACCTGCAGCCTGGAAGGTGTGTGCACATCATAGAATGTTTTGCATTGAAAGGGACCTTTAAAGGTCATCTACTCCAATCACACTCAAAGATTCACTGACCGACAGTCAGATAGATAGATAATCTTTTTCACAAAAGCATTATATACTTCAGTGTGAGTACTTGTTATTGCTAGAGAGCAGAAAGGCACAGACAGGATAACCAGGAGAGATTCTGCAGGCGCAGGGGCAATTTATATTTGACAGAACAGCATGCAGAGAAACTTGCACAGTAGTTGCCTGCAGTACTATGTGCCTGACCTTGCAAAGACCTACAGTAAATATTTTTCAATTGGAATTATCCCTAATACAACAAAATTCAAACACAATACTTCAAGAAGTACAAAAGGAAAGACGTATGGGACAGAATTTTATTAAGTGATTACAGAAAATTATTACTGCAGAATCTATCTCTGTCACATGCTTTTAATAGGAGAGAAGCCATGACTGGTAGCTTCCAGAAGCACTGTATTGTTACAGGTGTAGCTCTTTGATATAAATAGATCACTTTTTAATGTATCTGCACTCTGCCCTTTAAGGACTGTATTCTTCCTGCTCTTTGCTACACTAGGTTTAAAAGCATATTGTCCAGCCTTGCTGAGGAACTGAGAGACTGCTATTCTTCACACACCACACAGATACTTCCGGTTAACAGAGCAAGCAGCAGCACTGCCCTGCTACTCAGGAGGGTGGCCCAAAATCTAAGCTTTTTTAGACTGTTGATCTCTGTGGAGTCATATGCCTACGTCCTGGAGAGAGTCTGGGTACTTAGCAGCTTCAAGAGCAATGCTCAGAGATATTGATCTATCCCAGTTCCAGACTGAATGGATCAGAAAGGGCTGTACTACCGGCTGAGCTGTTTGTGACAGTGATTAAGAACATACATATCCAACCTACAGTAAAATATTCCTTATAACCTGGTTTCATACAGCAATGTGGCACTGTCAGTAGGCACAGGATGCTAGACTTCAGACCTAAGCTTTATTCATGCTTGTGACAGTGGCCTGCTGCATTATCCTTGTAATTCACTTCACTGCCCCTCCATAATTCAGTTCCCCTGTCTGCAGAATAGAATTAACAGTATTTGCTTTCCATATTGAATGCTCTGAGAACTACCTTTTACAGCTGCTACATGAAAGCATTACTATTAAAGTCATTGTTCTGAGTATATTTAGGAACTCTCTGCGTGAAGTGCTGAAGCACATTTCTAATGTCAGCAGGATATTAGAAGACCCCTTGTCTCACTGGAACAGCTTTAATGAGCTCCTGGAAGTAGCTCAGTATGTGTTTCCACTGCCATGGCACTGCATAACTTGTCCATACATCAAACAGCCTTGGAATATTTACCTTCTTTTCTCAGAATCCTCTTGGCTGCAAAGATACAAAGGCTATTCATATGACTGGCAATGTGCCAGTATGAAAATATGGGCAGCCTAACAACTTCCTGCAAGACGTGTGAAGATAGGGTGGCATAGAGACAATAGGAGGCAAATTAAATTCCCCAAACTCCATCTTTCAGGGAACTAGAAATTAAAGAATTAAGGGTTTGTTGTGTGACCTCTTTCTAGATCAAAGATTACATGGGGACACAGAGGGGACAGGTTCCTATTTCATTCTTCATTACCGGCTGTCACAGCTTAATGAAAAGATTAAGCCGTAAGGATAGCCAAGACTGTTACTATAATATTCTGAGTTTTGGAGTACGCTAAAGCAATTATGTAAAACTGCAACAACCAGCAAGGCCTGCTACAAAAAAAGAGAGCACTTTTCTCTCTAAGGGAAATGCCACATTGTCACAGAAAACTACTTTTCTGTTCCTGTGATTCTACAATGACTTGACAATGCAGGAATGTTTAGGGCAAAGTAGGCAATCACAATCTGTGAAAGGCTGGAAGTTCTCAGTCAACTCAAAGATATCGTGGACAAAAACAATCCAAGATACTTCCTCCTGTGATACCACATTCAAGGATCAAAGGATAGATCAACGTGCAATAAATCAAGAGGCACCTGCAATAAACCTCTGCAGTGTTTTCATCCAAAAACCTTACTGACAGTGCTTGTGGATAGATTTCCAGCTCCCTGACATCTCACAGAGTTTCTATTTATACATCTCTACCCCCTAAACATGCGTGTACAAATACATCCTCAAGCAAATAAACAGTTGGTTGCTATGTCAACACCACCTAACCAGGAGGGAGAACCAGGTACCAAAGGGGAGAGGGGAGACAGAAGACATAATTGGCAACTTCCTCCTCTGAATGTGTCAACAGCAGAACCGTTTACTTGCAAGACTTGGAAATGAAACAGCAAACCTTTCATTAGCATTCAAAGCCATGTGAAATCTGAAGATGTTTGCAAAGTCTGTCAGTATTAACTAACCATCTGCATCTGCACTAGGAACAAAGCAAACAGACATGAGACAGGGAAATACAAATGGAAGCCTTTCTGCTGGAGCCTGCAGAGGGAAGGAAAAGGAGACGGGGACAAGTCTCCCCTGCGAGATGGTTGCACAGAGCAATTCAAAGGCAGAGTGCCTACAGGTTCCCCCCCTCTAAAGCCAACCTTGAGGGGATTCTTGAGTATAAACAAAATCCATCTTTACAAGCTGTTGAAACAGCACTAGCGAAAGAAAGCAAAAAAATGGTGCCAAAATAAACACACAAATGAAATGGAAATTGCCCTGAAGAAAGATAACTGAAAAACATAGGCAAGTGATAAGTGGTAGAGGCAAAACCACCAACTTCAGAGAATTTACACCATCTTAGACCAGCTGTGACACAGACCTAAGTGTGGAGAGAAAACACAGACTGAATGTCGTGGTTTAGGCCTGCCACGCAGCCCACTCACTGCCCCCCCACCTCCCTCGGCTCCCAGAGGGATGGGGAAGAGAATTGAAAGAATACAACTCCCACAGGTTGAGATAAGAACAGTCTA
>WYDI02027129.1:35125-50638 GCA_009867235.2 Psittacus erithacus | reverse complement strand
ACCAAAACCAGAAACACAGCACTGCACCAGCTACTAAGAAGGAGAAAAATGACTGCTGCTGCTGAACCCATGACACTGAATTAGAGTAGTGGCATGTTTTATGGGGTGGGGAAAACAAAGTGACAGAAGGCAATATTTTGCATAATACCTTTTGCTCCCAAGGTCTCTCTAGTTTAGTCACTCTTACCTCCAGGATTTAAACTTTCAGCTCTTCTATTTGTAATCTGGAGAAGGTAGCGTCTTTATAAAACTCTTCAAAAACTACAGATAAAAATGCTAATGTAAGCATAAAGAATTATTATTGTTGCTATTATTGAGGATGCTGTAAGCTCCCCTGCTGAGGTGCTAGCAAAACTGATCTTGACTCCAGTTAAGACTTTGCGCTTAGGCTTTCATCTCTAGCTGTTACTGCAGAAAACCTAATGCAACACAAAATCTGCAACCTAAGGAGAACCACAGTTATATTACAATTTCTTGGAAAACAGATCCTACTAATCATAGCAGCTACTATTTGAAAATATGATAAAGTTCACTACAAGCTGCAGATGTGGGTCACCCATACAATCCTGTTATCATGAGACAATGCAACACTGGAAAAATTACTGGATTCACACAAGCATTAACAGGATTAACATACTGGTTTATCAGCTACCATGCACACAATTCCCTAGACAACAAAGTGTTCCCATCACTGGGATGAGGCGTGGCAATTATTAAACTATGCCGCAATACAACACGGTCACTTAAAAACTGGGATCAAAGGCTACTACATGCAGGAAACTGAGGGACGGTGTCCGACCAGGCAGAACAGATTCTCTTTGGACAGTGAAGTTAGTAACTCAGCAGCAAAGTTACACTATCTTTTGATACCCATGAATAGGCAGTGCCTCAGCTCGACCTGTCATTTAAAGTACTGAGATTCCTGTATCAGATTGTCACACTGAATCTGTGTAAATCTGCTGTCTTCTGATGCAGTGACCTCACTCCCAAAGCTGTTTTCTTTGATGACAGGTATTCTAAGCCACTGCTGACCTCAATCAACCTCATTTATTAGATAAATTTTAAAATCCGAGGCTGCCTACTCTCTTAAAAAGGACCACAAAATTTTAAAGATTAAAATGCCACCAGAATCCAAAGCCATCCTGCCATAAATCTCATCCAAGGACGCTCCAAACAAAGGGAGGACTCCTATACTGTTCAAAAGGATTTTGCTTAAGCTTCACCTAAGCATGGCTGAGAATTAAAGCAAGATCCCATTTCATGTATATAATCAGCACTTCCCTGACCTCACTTGGTGCACAGGACAGATTGTCAGCTTGATTTCACCTCACCTCTGTCCTAAACTTCGACCTTCTCAGCCTCTCCACACCAGGCAGAGAGCTCCCTTTTCCACCCGTGTCCTTGCATCAAACAGCTCTCTCCCTAAGTCTCAAAAAAAGACGTTCCCTTCTTTAGGAGTTCAAATCCCTGCCAGCAGCAGCATCTTTGGGAAGAGCTCTCAGAATCACTTCATTCCTGCCTTCCTGTATCAAGCTTTTGGAAGGGTGGGATGGAGAAAGAAAAGGTAAGAAAAGGTAAGAACAGTCAAACAAGGGCAGAAATAAGTGAAATAGAGATTACAGTGGTATCTGATTGAAAAGAAAAAAAAAAAATGGGTAAATCGAAGATGGAGGAGAAAGAAATCCTGACACAATGAGGTATCAAAGAATAAGAAGAGAGAACATGCAAAAACTGAGCTGGTAAGCAGAGGAAGAGAGCTAACATCATTACTCCATGCTTCCTCCCATCTTATATCCAACTATTGGAAAGGAATGCAGGGCTACTTCCCAGGGGTTCACTCTTAACCCCACCTGTGTAGGCAAGATACATGCACTAAAGAGGTTTTTAGGGTTTAAATAATTTATTTTAGAGCAAAATCAAGAATAGTACTTATTAGGTTGTAGTGGCCTCTGCTTACTGATTCAGTAAGTTGCATAAATATTCTAAAACAAAACCAAAAAAAAACCCCAAACCAAACCAATCCAACAAACAAAAAAGCAACAGCACAAAACTACACCAAACAAAACAGACCCACAGAGCAATAATTCAGCATCATATACATTATGGCAAACTGTTTCCTACTGTAGGAAGCTATGGTACAAGTCAATCAGTTTTGTCAACTGAAAACTGGCACAACTGCAAACTCTTAGTACTTAGGATGGCAGGGAAAACCCCAAGATTCAACTGACAAGTTGTTTCAGGGTTTTGACAGTAAACCAAGTACAAGCACAGGTAGATTTCAGTAGCTTCTGGGGCTTAGGATCTCAGGTCACAGAGGCTGCTTGGCTTTACAAGGGGCAGCAGATAGAAATTACAAGTAGGTATTTTGACTCTGAATGCCTTACTAATAATTTTCCGGTAGCAACAACTACTGATGTCATACTAGGGGTTAGCATTACAATTTTGGAAAGTAAGAACTACAAAGCTGCAGTGATTCTTTCCCTTTGCACAATACAAAATAAGTGGAGAGCCAACATCAGCAGTTTTGAATAACAAATTTGGGTCAGCTACAGCAACTTGAATTTATATTCAAAAAATCACAATTAAGGTTTGGAACTGGGTACTGCTGAATGTGAATTATTACTGAATTTTCCCTGGTTCTCAGAAGAAAGATGCAAACGGATGTCAAAAATTTTTTTTACACTTCACCATTAATTCTGGATGATCAGGCTGTATCTGGCTTATACTCACACCTATCATTAAGGTTCACTATGGTAGGATACAAAACCTGGAATTTTTGTTGCATTTTCAAAGGTACCTAGATGTAATTTGTATATCATATTTTGAAAATCAGAGCACTAGTTGGTACCCAGCTTATACTGACAGCTAAAGCTAGGAATAGGTTATGATACCAGGAAGGAAAGTGATGAAAATTTCCCTAAGACAATAAGCTGATGACTAATGAAAAATAAATTACATATTTTTATCCTAGTTTTTAGGCACCAAAATGTTTTTTCCTATAAATTCAAGACTAGGGTTAGAGTTGAGAAGCAGAACAGTAGAGGTCAAGAGTATGTAAACTTTTGCTTTGCAAACACCATTTTCATATGACAGGTGACTCCAGGATATAATAAGGATGTTCTACTCTGCAAAATTAATTCAACGTTGAAATGCTAGTTAAAATTGATGTAAGTCCACTGATGGCAAGCCTGAAATCATTGAAGAGATACTAGTTTACAAAACTGAGTTCTGTGTTTTCAAACCTGCAAATATTTGTTCCAGTTTTATTTTTCCTTTACAAGAAGTGACTTAAAATATTTTATTGTTATCATAATATTGTATGGAATTATCATATATATTTTATTTTTATTTTTCTGCTAAAGAGAAGCATGGAATAGGGCAAACAACAAAGGTCCCATTCAGATATTGCAGTGAAGCTACAGAAAGGCAACAGGCAGGAGTGAAACAAGGGTGCCAGGAGGGGCTGAAGCAAAGCAGAGATTATGCGACTTTAACCCTTGTGTCTGTAGGTGTTGAGAAATTCAATTCTGCACAAAACTACAGGAATGCTCTAAGGTATTTCGACTGGCTTTGAACCCAAATGACTAATGGGGTAGATGACAGCACAGAAATTTTTCAATTCTTTTATCCACCAAATTACTCATAAATATTATTTTGGGGGGAGAGCCTGAAAAATAAGCTAACCTGAACTCTAGACAACTTATGAGAAAATGAATGAAAAATGCTCTGTGAGTGAATGGGGTCATACTTTTTGAAACACCAATTAAAGTCTTCAAAAGCTAAAACAATAATGTTCGGCTAATCCTTCTATTGAAGAGAAAGAAGGCTGAGGGGTAAGACTGTTTAAATTATTAATAGGACCCCATGCTAGTCTGCTTCATTGGAACAATGAGATGAATTATAGAGAGGGCAACGTTATTTTAAATTACTCTCGGCAAGGTGTGGAGCACTTACTCATTTCCTATGGGTTGATGTTTACATGTGTTCATGCATTCCTCTCATACACCTCTTACATAAATGTATTAATCTAACTCCAAAATATTTCGTATGTCCAAAAAAAAAAGTTAATTACTGAAAAAGCAGAATCATCCAAGAAAAATAATCTTTTTACTAGAATAGCTTCATTACAAAAAGGCTAGAGCTCATAAGCCCTCAAGGCGAAGCCCTGTATGGCAAGAGACAATGAACTGCTATGAAGGATGGCTTAGTAAATGAGGGGGTTAGGGTTCAGGACACCTGGGTTCAAGCCCTCTTCAGTTAATTATTCTCTGTGTGACTTTGAACAAGTTGCTTAATTTATTACATCTTTTAGTTTTTTCTTTGTGTAATGCAGATAATGGCTTCCCATCACACAGGGTGGTAAGTGTAAAATCTAATGATTCAATGATTCCAAGGCAGTAAGATGCCATGGACACTATTAATTATTGTCAATTTTATTATGTTAAAAGAGGCTTGGAATTGCTGAACGACTTCTCCAGAAACACTGCCCTGGGTATGCAGTATCTATCACAACTTCTACCAACATGCTTTGCATTCCTTGCTGTTTCTTCTGTGAACATCTCTCCAAATCACAGAAAAAGTCTTTTGGGAAGGACAAGATGCAGGAGGAAATTATTCAGGTTTGTATTGAGAGAGGTGAAATGAGGACCAAATCCAAACCGGTTTCCATCCTGAAACATTCTGAAAGGCCACATATATACCAAAAAAAGGATCAAACATTGAATAACAGCAGACCACGCTAGATGTGGTACACTATGTGTCAGACTATAAACTGAGACTAAAGGGAGAGTGTATTTCCTCCTCCAGTTGCTATTTAAGTTAGAGTATACTCTGAGCAATGAAAATAAATTATATTAAGCACAGGCTGGGTTTCATGGGATCTGCATTCTTCTTGTGATTCTGTCATTAGGTTTCTAGATGACTTCAGCAAGTTACCAACCTTTCACTCCTGCACCCTCCTCAGATAGTCTCCTGCCTTTACCACCCAAAAAGCATAACAATATTTAAAATACTTTGTCTTGCAGACAGGAATACACAAAGTACAACCCAATAAACGCCGATATTCAGCTTTTTCTACACCTGTAATACAGACTGAGTATACCACTCCCCTTCAGCTTGGCTCTACCTGAGCTAACTTCACTTCCAAAGAAATCAGGTTTTGGCCCTATCTCTTCATAAAACAGTAAACAGTTGCAGTAAAAGCTGTATAACTTGAGGGGAAAAAAGAGCTGATTACACACTATACATGTGTGGTATATACTCCCTTGGAAATATTCCTAAAACAAATAGTAACTTTTCAGCCAAAAGAGCCAATTATAAATGCAGAAGACAGCCCATGTAAATGCTTGCATTCATGCACCACTGCTTGGGCAGAGCAATGACAGATCTTACACACACAGCCTCCATCGTGGCTTAGAAACATGTAATTAGATACGCCTTATATCAGGCCCTACAGTTGTTCCTGAAAACATCTACAGTATCCCAAGATGGAGAAGGTCCATGAAGCATTAATGCTGCTATTACTGCACCTCAACATGTTTTAATACATTTTCTTTTGCTTTTCCTTAGTCTTTCAACTGCCAGCATACAATGCGAAGACCAAAGCCACCAATAAGCAGGCTGGGACCATACATTTAACAACATTGAAAAGGCAGCTCGGCTAGGAACCATCTTGCACCACTATACTGCCCAACTCCCTTTCACAAAGCACACATACATAAACCAGATTTATTTATTTGATTTTACAGTTTTTGCCAGTGCAGCACATAGTTGCTTAGTCTACTTATTTTGTCAGAACACAAGTTGGCATTCTAGTCCTCCAAGCACTCTCCTTATGACAGCTTTTACATTTTTTATCTCCTTTTTGGTACAGCAGAATGGATGCTAAGATATGAATCACATTCTGTACATAAAACAATATTCTCACCATTCCTCATTCAAATCTATGGAGATGAGAATTTTGTAACTTTTCTGTTTGTTTTCATCTGTACTTCTCTGTTCTATCACTATTTCTCCCTACATTTTTAGCGTGAGGTGTCCCTGCCCACGGCGGGGGGCTTGGAACTAGATGATCCAGAGGTCCTTTCCAACATTGGCTATTCTATGATTCTATGATTCTATTCTACAACTCAACCTAGAAGAAAACCCTAACACTCTGGCCATTAGCTACAGAGAAACACGATTATTTATCACTTTACAAGTCTGGATACCAAAAATAGAAACCACCTTTAAAACACAAAATGCTGATGTAAAGTATTTGCTTTAATTTATCTTATACTATGTATTTAAAAGAAACACATTTCTAAAATATTCATATCAAGTTTTTGCAACTTGTTCTTTCCCTTCTCTGTTATTACTTGTACGTTTACAAACTCTGAAAATCTGCCTGTGCAAAAAATTTGATGTTTTAAACTGCCATTTCATGGACTGAAAGGCACCTCTCAAATCATCATGAACCATTCGCCCAATCCTCGGACCCATGATTCAATACATCTGTGACTGCACAAATTCTAAGAATAACAGAAGAGAAAAATAAATTGCACTTAACTATAAAACAGTGTCAGAAAAATGCCAAATTTTTTTATTATTATTTTGTTCCCATTTATTCCTCCAAACACACAAACACAGTACAAATTTTCCCTGAACTAAGTATGACTTTTCTGTTTGTAGGGCAGCTGGGGAAACAGCAGTTCACAGCAGCAGCTACCAGGTCAGCTATGGCAGCTACAGCTTTGCAGCTACAAAGCTCCACTCCCCCCAGTTCACTGTGCTGCATCTTGAGAAGAATGAGTCCTGACTGAGAAGTCCAGACTCGCATATAAGCATACACAGCCCTCACGCACCACTCAGCTAAAGCCATGCTTCTCAGCACTCCAGCGAAATCTCAACAGGGCTGCTTTCTCCAGCTCAACAGCAGCAGAATTCCTCTCCTCGACCTCCTCGCCACTGCCCTAATCACTGCCTTAAGGCAGGATGTGCAGTGGAGAATCGATTTTTTTTTTCTGTATCTTCACCAAAACTGATTCCCCTCTTAGGAACACACAATAAATGGCCAGACAGCACTTCAGCAGTGGACCTGAAATCCAATACTTGCACTGGGAGAGGCATTGTATACAACAGACATCACAGATTCCAGACATTCATTTTATTATAATAAAAAGTTGGAATCCTGACTGGGTTTTGTTCATTTGTGTTTCTCTCAAGTGTCACGGCCTAAAGTTACATAGGAAATTCAAGCTACCTTTTTAATGTCTCTCCTACTATTTGCACTGGTGCATTTCTTCGACTTAAAACCCTGGGTAGAGCTAATGGGAATTTAGTAATCACTGCTTTGCCTTACTTGGTAACACGGTGTCTTACATAATAACATGGTAACATGGATAGAGGATAGACTCTTCAGCTTGAGAAGCATTATGGAAGTATTCTGCTGAATTATACAGTACCAAACTCCTTCCTGCAATTGCAGGTATGAACTTCATTCACTACAAGAAGATTTATGGCAAAATACTGGAAAACAGGCTGCACTCAAACAAGAATGTACGCTTTTGAAAAAGATTCTTCCAATTTTTGCACTTTTTTTTTTTTTTTTTAAGCCATTACGCATTTAGGCCTCTTCCTCATTCCCCTCACAATATTTTTGAGTAGATGCTTTCAACCAAATAAATCTAGGCTTTTAGTCTCAATTTTCACTTGCATAAAGCAATACAGGATTTGGACTAATTTATGAACTGAGAATTTCTGGTTTGAAAGAAAAGCCAACTACAGTCACTAGATTTCCTACTTGACTGAGACAAACATCCTAGAAAGTAGGGACAGCGAGCACCCTTAAATAATGCACTTCATTAAGAACCTGGCTCTCTCAGTGCAGCTGCACATGTAAAATGCAGCACAGGGACAAAGCAGAACTCACATATGCAGGAAAGCTTGTCAGTAATTTCCTACCAGTTAAGGCATAAAATATAAATCAACAAGGTGTGGTGTGGTTCCAGCAATACAAGAAAACTTCCACTAGCTTTAAATCATCTCATACAACATTATACAGTTCAACCGTCCTCCCCACTCCATATCCATTAATTGCTACTTTCACACAAAACACAGTCTCTTCTGGGCAACAATTTTCTTAAACAGATAATAGTCATACTAAATCCACCAGTTCAAAAAGGAGCATTTACCAAGCGAGCCATGAAATTCATTTTACTTTTCTGCCACTAGTATGTCAGAAACTCTATGTTGCTTTTAATAAACGTCTCCAAATGAGCATCCTGGTAACTGAACAACATGACATTTCTAGCAGTAAGAAGGCAGAAAACCAGAAACAATTACATTAAGAAATGAAGGGGGAAGGGGAAAAGCAGGCTGGGCTAGAAGTATCTTGCTTCAAGTCAAATCTCCCTAAGTTTGGATTTTGCACTCTTTTCAGGGAAGAAGACTCCTAGGCCCAAGAGTGGCCACAGGTCAAGTTTCCTATCGCACTCTTAACGAGAGTGGATTGAAGTGTGATCCAAGCAGCATATCACCACCTGAATGGCCAGAAAAATCAGTGTAAAGAAGTTAAAATGATAAATGTACTTCTTTAAGGTATTCTGGCAACATTTGCATTCACTAGATTTCCTTGCAAGTTTACAAGAAAAAAAATGCATTCATACTGAAAAAACTGCAACAAAAGGAATCTGCCACTTTCATGGAATGGAAAATTCCACGTAGAGTTCTTCTCATCGTGTTGGTCACAGATATACTCTGTTACTTCATATCCTCCTTTATATCAGCAAAAATAGAAAAGCAAACCTAAAGAAGAAGAAAAAAAAAATAAAATTGACAAGTCTGCCACAGAACATAAGAGAAAATATCAGAAGTAAAGAACAAAGAAAAAAACAAAATAAAAACTTTGGGAACAAATGGAGCTAAATCAAAGTACATATTTTCAGCTGGTTGATTTTTTTGATTGTCATTTCCTGTTTTTCAATCAGCTCTAATCCTTGGCTGGAAAATTCAATGGAGTTATGTCAATTTATACTTGCTAAAGATTTGGCACATCATATTAAGTATTTCCCAGTGTGATCATCTCTCTAAGTTAAGTAATAAAAACATTTCATGCAAATAGGGACAGAACCTATATTTCAGTTTCTTGACTGATCCCAGCACAGCCGAAAGGGTTCCAATTTTCTCAAATAAGATGAATTAAAACATTTATTTGTACACTGAGAGCTCTAATGCCATACCCGCGGTGCCTAGATATTTTTGTACACTACATATACCCTGTCAAAATACGGTGAGAAGCACTAACTTAATTCATAACTGTGTCTACTTTTGTAAAGTCATGTAAATATAATTAAGCAGCCCTCCTTCCTCTTATCTAAGACATTGCAGATTACAGAATCCAAGAGTCTGGACTAAATCTGTACAATGTAACCAAATATAACACTTTCCTCCATAGGATTCATTTTTATCTGCCTGATATTTAAGCGCAAATTCCACTGTGGGAAGGGAATTACAACAGCGCAGGAATTACAAACGCTGCTGCTTTCATTACCACCAGTCAGTTGCACTTCAGCAGACTGAATTGATTAACGAGAGCATTTAGAGTTTAATTTCACCAGGAAAAAAAAAAAAGGGGGGGGGAGGGGATGGAGGGGACGGAGGAAGGAGCAAATGCATACTTCCAATTTTCATTCTATTTTTGCTTCCATTGTTTCTGTCATGAGTTTCATTAATCTATATGAAGAAAATTTTAAATTTAAGTCCACTGGATATACTCCTGCATTCTCACCTAGAACAGAAATTCTGCCTATGGCAAACCTGCTGAACAAATTACAAAGGGAATACCCCATTGCAGATTATGATTTTCTTTTATTTTACTCTATTATTAGGGAATGTAGTGATAGGACAAGGTGCAATGGGTTAAAACTTCAACAGGGGAAGTTTAGATTGGATATAAGGAGGAAGTTTTTTACTGCAAGGGTGGCAAAACACTGGAATGGGTTGCCCAGGGATGTTGTGAATGCTCCGTCCCTGGCAGTATTCAAGGCCAGGTTGGACAGTGCCTTGGGTGCCATGGTTTAGTGGCAGGTGTCCCTGCCCATGGCAGGGAGGTTGGAACTGGATGAGCTTAAGGCCTTTTCCAACCCTGACTATTCTACGATTCTATGTGAAACATGCTTTGCTGAGTCTTGCCTTGACAAGAGAGCCCTCACTCTGGGTCTGAAAAAGAAGATGGATGATTATTTAAGAGGAATGTTAGTAGAACACTATTTGCATTTCATCCTAAGCCACAGGAATCAATAGAATTCTCTTCTTTCTTTGACTACTGCAGCCATGGAGCCAGCCTTTTATGAGATAGATCTCTAATGAACATCATATATTATATCTTTGTCGCTGGAATCCAACCTTGTGCTGTCCTCTTACCTGTCCGAAACACTAGCTGTTATAAAATAACTATTTAAGTACTCTAAACCAAGGGAATTATAACAATGAGATAGAAAAAGCTCTTGTTGAAGTTGACTGAAAGGATGCAGAACAAAACCGCAAGGAGAGTAAAGAAAATCCTCATAAAAATCATGATGGGATGGACAAAAAATTAAATAGTCTTAGGAAAGAAAAAAAATCCATCTCTGACAGCAAATTAACAAATATTTCTACTTCAGTTCATGCCAGCAGGAATTCATATTCTTAGTATTTCTCCTTAGCTTTAATAACTTCATGTCTTAGAAGGTTTTCACTTTCTTTTTCTACCTTATGTGTCACTGCAAACTCTGGCAAACTGTTTAACCACTGGAAACTTAGAAAACAATATGAGGACTTTCAGAAGCACAAAATAAGGTGCAGAAAATAACTTCTACAAACTCATTCAAGGATTACAGAAATTACAGGAAGAATAAAGACAGAAAAATGCATTCCCTGCCCCAATATGTTGTAAAAAGACCATCAAGTAACTCAAAAACAACATCTCCAGTCTGGAGACCCCTGACTTCTTGCTGTTCAGTAAGAGATTTGAGGCCAAAAAGAACCATTCTAACTACCGTGTTTAGTCTCCTGCCTAACAAGCCTGCAAAATGTGGTCAAGACTACAGGCCACACAATTAAAAAGGTATCCAATCTTCATGTAGGTTTACTCCTTATTTACTTAATTACTCCTTATCAATTTGTACCATTAATAAAACTTCATAACTGCAAAAAAGAAAAAAAGGATGCTGGGGAGGGACTCTTCATTAGGGACTGCAGTGATAGGACAAGGGGTAACTGGTTAAAACTTAAACAGGGGAAGTTTAGGTTAGATATAGGGAAGAAGTTCTTTACTGTGAGGGTGGTGAGGCACTGGAATGGGTTGCCCAAGGAAGCTGTGAATGCTTCATCCCTGGTGGTGTTAAAGGCCAGGCTGGACAGAGCCTTGGGTGACATGGTTTAGTAGGACATGTCCCTGCCCATGGCAGGGGGGTTGGAACTTGACGATCTTAAGGTCCTTTCCAACCCTAACTATTCTATGATTCTACTATTCTAAAATCAAACCAACCTGTATCTTATTCCTAGTTCACGATTGTCTGAGTCTCTGCTTCTTTTTCTCATGCCTTTGGCAAGCTCCCAGGAAGACAAAATGAAGACAGACAACAAGCCTGCCCTAACCACAGCAACTTGGTTATTATAAAAACATAACAAAATGAAAACTTTCACCTGAATTTCCACAAATATTGGTGATTAATACTAAATATGACCTGAATTAATACTCAAAAAATAAAATATTGCTTACTCTTTGGGCTAACTTCTAGAAGGAGCAGAAGGCTTGAGACAGCTGACATAGAACAAGACAACTCCTACCCAGTTTACAGTGGAAAGAATTCTGCTGCTCCCAGGACATCAATGATATTTCCAGGGTATGTGGCAGAGAGTTCCTCAGCACTCACCTAGCCACAGAACCAGTAAGAAGTGCCACCCACCCCAGGCTAACGACAGTAACACCTCTGTATTTTGCTTCGAAAAACTACCTTGAATATTCATTTTCAAGGGAGGAAGGAAGAAAAGCCAATACTTATCAAAGATACTGCACACTGCTTGGTGTGCTCCACTCCACCCAAAATAAATTGTTTTTAGATATACCTTGTTCCAGTTTCTTAGGGAACTTTATGTGCAGGCCTGATGAATTAAATCAGCCCCTAAATGCATATGTAATTTACCAAAGATAGTGTTCATTTATCATGCTACTGCCATAGAAATAGACAATTTGTTTGAGCTTTAAATCTACAAAAAGCTTTAATTGTACACCTTTGTGATTGAGCTCATTTACATATGAAATAAATGTTCAGAGCACATAAGACTGAGTTAGGGCCTCTCTGAAAATCTGGCCATGGCATACAATTACACCTCTCATATATAAACTACATCACGCTGTTCAACCACTCACCAGTAAAGTCAGTGAAGACACTGAGAGCTAACCCCAAGGTAGAACAGCAGGGCAGAATTTGCCTTTATGCACTCCACCTAACCCCAGTAGTTTTATCATCTTCCAGCCTTATACAAGGCTTCCAGGTCTTTCACAGATGCTGGCAACCAAGCCAGTGAAAAGAACAGGCATGTCAGAAGATAGCTGTGGGAGGACACTGGCATTACTGCATATTCTTCCTCAGTGAAAAGCAAATTAGGGGACAGAGAGAGAGAGAAGGATATGAACAAAAAGGAACCATGTGAACCACAACTGGAAGGCGGAAAAATACATAGCTGTATTTCAGACGGAAAGCAGAGAATAACATTCAACATGCAGCACCAGAAAAGCACTGTATTTCGTGGTGAAAAAAAGAAGATTAAGGAGAAAAAGGATGGATTCATTGGTTTATTCCCATATTTGTCACTGATGCACTTTTATCTCCAGTTTCGATCCCACTACTTTGTGTCACAGCATACCAACAATGGATATAAAGACTGAATTTCCAAAGCGCTTAGCACTGTAACTCCAAATTCAGGCAATGGGTGCTACAGGTATTCAAATGCTAGGGTGGGGACAGGGACACACCAGGTCTCTAATGCTTACCTAACCTCTCTGGGATGTTGTGAGGATTAATTAACTAATGCTGTAAAACGTTTAGAGATTCTCAGATAAAATGCTTCAGACATCAGAACGATAATATGATCAAGCATCACGTAACCACTGAATGTGTTTTGAGGAAAAGACCATGATTGCAAACTTTAAAGAAACAGTATGTTGGCTAAAAGTAAAGAGAACAAGTGGACAATCAAATGCTACAGAATTTGTTTCAGCAATAAGAAGAAAGAAAAGCTGAGCTATAAAGCTAAAGAGCTGAAAAAGAAGACAGCTTGTTTAAAAAACATAAGACATCCCCCCCAGCTTTTGAAGTCAAAGTTCAATGAAAATTACAGAAATATTCTATAGGAAACAGACCTTATTTGCCATCATGGCACACAAGCAAGACAAAAGCAGGACCAAAAGAGATGACAGCAGCACCAGCTGCCCACCATTCCCACCCCCACCCGCTTCCATACACATCCACACGCACATGCACACATAGATTGCCATCTTTCACCCGATTAATCCTCTCCCAGGAAAGATTAACGCTTATCTGCTCAATATCCATCTGCTTTGTGATTTCAGTAGATTGTAACCAATCCCAAGGTCTTATCAGCGCCTCTCCTCCCATAGGCAGATGGGAAAAGATGGAAATCATCGTGTTCTGTTAGTGATGGCAGTGACAAGAGGCTAACGCAGCTGCCTCTTTCCCTTGTTTCCTCATTCAGGCTCTGCAGCACAGAAAGATCACAGTATGGCAACACAGGCAAAGACATCTTCTCCCTCTTCTTGCTATTCACTTGAATTAATGAGTTTAGAGAGGACAGTAAGTGCTAAACACTCCTTCCAAAACAGGTTTAATACAGGATCATTGCTGTCTCTGCCCCAGCTAAAAGATCAGAATGTATTAGACACAGGAAGCAGAAAGGAAAACCTTGAACTATTAAGATTTAGGTATTTCAGACATCTGTGGACTTGCAGCACAGAAACCAGTAAACAGAACTGCTGCAGCAGGAAGCTATTCTCTGATCATCCACTGTTGTACATGAAACAACAGACCCAACCTCTGGCCAACCCTACCTGCCTGTTTCTTTCTCCAGCTCTTCAGGACTGCATCCACCTTTTAATTCAAAACAAATACAGGCAAAGTGAGAAAAAAATCTATGATGTTACATAGTTTATTTGCAAAGGAAATATGTCTTTGGCTCCCAAATGGAGCTATGACCTTTACTTTCACAGAAATGAAAGAAAAGCATTTCTGCCCTTCTGTGTTCCCCACTCTTTTGTGTTTTGTCCCCAGAAAGAGTATAGTAATGATTTTATTTGCAGAAATCTAAAGGAGGAAAGTGAAAGGACATAAATGTTTTTAGAGGAACACAAATCACAAATCAAAATTAAAAATTTCACTGCTGATTAAAAATGTCTTACACTGAATTGCTTGAAGTAATACCTCAGCCTCCAGTAACCAAAAGATATAGGACAAATGTGAGGGTGAAAGAAAAGATTCTCTTTTTTTTTCCTGATTTATTTTCCCTTCACTTTTAGAGGGTCCTCTAAGTTCTCCTGGTAGCGTGTATTCTTCCCATGTTTCTCTTTATTCATGGGAGCCTACACAAGCACCTTAAACTAGACTTCCATTAAAATGTTTTGTAAGGAAAGATAAATCCCACTCTAGAACAAAGTGATTTAAGGATCAAATTAAAATTATACAACTGATCATATTTTTGAATACTGAATACTTGTACCACATTGCTCACAATCCACAGGCAAAGCAATAAGTCTTAAAGTGCAAGCACAACAAGCACACTTATACTGAATATTATTTGGTTGTCCACTGGCAACTGATTAACAGAGTATCTATAATCCCAGAGCACAGACATGGCAATATTTAAAACCTACATAAATATATTCTTAGTCAGTGAAGAAAGATCTCAAATCCAGTAGGATCTGTAAGCCTGAAGTCGTACCTGGCACCTTTTCTTGGGAACAGGACAAGTTTTCAAATTTGAATAAGTGGTTAAGCAAACCACTACAGAGACAAAACATATATTTATAAGGGATCTACTTGAGCAAATCTCAAAGCACTTTCAAAACTTTTTTTTTTTTTTCAGCCTTCAAATGCAGTGTCTTTTATAGTGAAATTGACAGCTCTTCGCTAAAATGAGGCAATAGTACAAAACTGCTTAAGACACAATGAAAGGCATGGCACTTAAGTAGATGAGGGAAGAAATTAACAGAGAGACAAATATGACTTCCCAACAAGGAATTCTGTGCAGAAAAAAAGATAACACGAAGGGATTCTATAGGTACATTGCAAATAAAAGACAGACTAGGGACAACATAGGCCCTCTCCAGAAGCTATCAGGAGAACTGGATACCCTGGACTTGGAGAAGGCTGAGGTTCTTAACAACTTCTTTGCCTCAATCTTCACCGGCAAATGCTCTGACCACACCACCCAAGTCTTGGAAGGCAGAAGCAGGGACTGTGAGAATGAAGACCTTGG